>WNWK01003301.1:0-172052 GCA_009830355.1 Cherax destructor
AAGTCAGCAATGCCTAAGCGTAAGAAATAAAGCAAATAGATTACTGGGATTTATATCAAGAAGTGTAAGCAACAGAAGTCCAGCGGTTATATTACAGCTTTATACATCATTAGTAAGGCCTCACCTAGATTACGCAGCTCAGTTCTGGTCTCCATTTTACAGAATGGATATAAATTCGTTAGAAAACATTCAGCGACGAATGACAAAGTTAATTCATAGCATTAGAAATCTTCCGTATGAAGAAAGATTGAAGACCCTTAAATTACATTCACTTGTAAGACGAAGAATGAGGGGAGACATGATCAAGGTATATAAGTGGAAAATGGGTATTAATAAGGGGGATATAAATAAGGTCTTGAGGATATCTCTCCAAGAGAGAACCCGCAATAATGGATTCAAATTGGATAAGTTTAGATTTAGAAAGGATATAGGAAAATATTGGTTTGGAAATAGGGTAGTTGATGAGTGGAACAGTCTGCCTAGTAGGGTTATTGAAGCTAGGACCTTGGGTAGTTTCAAATTTAGGTTGGATAAATACATGAGTGAGAGGGGTTGGATTTGAGTGGGACTCGCACTTGAGTTAATAGAATCATCAAAGCATATTTCTTGGGTAGAATTGAAAATTAGGTTGGGCAATTATTCTGTTAGTGGGATGGATTGTGAAGGACCTGCCTAGTATGGGCCAACAGGCCTGCTGCAGTGTTCCTCCTTTTTTATGTTCTTATGTTATCACAGGGCGGCCAGCTTCCTCTTTCAGAGACTCAGTGTTGCGATCCAGAGGGGAAATGCCTGCAGCATTCTGGGCACGCGGCCCACTGCCGAGGAGCTGGACGAAGTATTTGAGATGTAGCTCTGAGTTATCTATGTTGTTTTACTCCCTATTGTATTCTTGTCAATGTATTTTGTCTTTAAATAAAGTTTATATACATGTATTTGTATATATATATATATATATATATATATATATATATATACAGAGGACAATGCACACTATCGAAAAGCACCTTTAACATCCAGTAACTAACATAACAGGGCAAGTAATGAATAATGACATTATCATCTCAGAGAAATTAAGTTATTTAATATTTAACCTTCCACTCTTATTTAATACCCATTGTGCAATAAATTTTCCCTTATACTATATTAAACATAGTCAATATAATTTAAAAAAAAATAATTTTGGGGGGAAAAGTATGTGTTGGCCGAAAACTGAGTATCGGTATCGGCCAAAATTTTGGTATCGTCCCATTCCTACTCTTGGCTGGTGTTTACATTCAGCCAGGTGCGTGACAAGACTCGATACTAAACGTTGATTGGCCGAGACGTGCTGTGCAACCAAAATAAATGTGCTCTTTTTTGCAAACACCTGCTAAAATAACAATTTTCACAATATCTATGGTGTTCATAGCTGGTACGTAATGTAAAATGTAAACCAACGTTGGTGTTGCGAAGCATAGCAGTTGTAATTCATAGCTGTCCTTGGCGTCGAATGAATAATTTATATCAGATTTATAACTACAAATTTTTAGATTTTAATTTGACAATCTCTGATACTTTTACATTTGTTCCTTATATAAATTCTTTTATTTAATGAATTATTCTTGTAGCAGGTAGAAATGTATCCAATATTAGTAATGACAGTATTCCAGTAACATAAGATCTGATAGACTCTGATCAACTTCCTACATGTATGACAAGTTATATAACTATTAACGTAAGTAATTCTATAAGATGATGAATGTTGCACTTATGCAACACTTATCTTTATTGTAGAAACGTTTCGCCAACCTGCTTCTTCCTCAGTTCAATACAGAGGAGGAGGAGGAAGAGCTTGAGGTAATCAGTCCCACAGCCTGGAGTGTTCAGTCCATCAGTCTTGAAAAGAGCACAACATATGAGCGGAGGTTGTTATATACTCCAGACAGGTGAGGCGAAACTGTCGTAGACGGAGCCACCTTGGACAAATCCACAGGTGGAAGTAGGTCATGACTATGGATTAGTAAAGAGTTTAATTCATCAACCTGACGGTTCTCTGAAGCAGTTATCTACATTCTATATGATGATAAATCTACAATGTTTTGACTGATGGGGTTGAGAGAGATATTCCTTGGAAACAACTTAACATTCAGGAGATGAATGAAATATAGAACGGTGTTAATGAAGAAATTGGTAAGATTTTACCCAGTGCTGCATCTTGAGTCTCTCACACTGGTCTTATTATATTATTGCTTCTTTTTCATATTACTCATCTAATTGTAACAAAGCTTTCAGAAAACAAATTAAGTTTATAGTCATTCCAAGTTAGAATATGATGCAACTTGAGAAAAAATGGTGAATAGCTGAAGAGTGGTAGGACTGCAGTCCTCAGTATTTAGCTGAGTGGTAGGACTGCAGTCCTTAGTATTTAGCTGAAGAGTGGTAGGACTGAAGTCCTCAGTATTTAGCTGAAGAGTGGTAGGACTGCAGGCCTCAGTATTTAGCTGAAGAGTGGTAGGACTGCAGTCCTCAGTATTTAGCTGAAGAGTGGTAGGACTGCAGTCCTCAGTATTTAGCTGAAGAGTGGTAGGACTGCAGTCCTCAGTATTTAGCTGAAGAGTGGTAGGACTGCAGTCCTCAGTATTTAGCTGAAGAGTGGTAGGACTGAAGTCCTCAGTATTTAGCTGAAGAGTGGTAGGACTGCAGTCCTCAGTATTTAGCTGAAGAGTGGTAGGACTGCAGTCCTCAGTATTTAGCTGAAGAGTGGTAGGACTGCAGTCCTCAGTATTTAGCTGAAGAGTGGTAGGACTGAAGTCCTCAGTATTTAGCTGAAGAGTGGTAGGACTGCAGTCCTCAGTATTTAGCTGAAGAGTGGTAGGACTGAAGTTCTCAGTATTTAGCTGAAGAGTGGTAGGACTGCAGTCCTCAGTATTTAGCTGAAGAGTGGTAGGACTGCAGTCCTCAGTATTTAGCTGAAGAGTGGTAGAACTGAAGTCCTCAGTATTTAGCTGAAGAGTGGTAGGACGGCAGGCCTCAGTATTTAGCTGAAGAGTGGTAGGACTGCAGTCCTCAGTATTTAGCTGAAGAGTGGTAGGACTGTAGTCCTCAGTATTTAGCTGAAGAGTGGTAGGACTGCAGTCCTCAGTATTTAGCTGAAGAGTGGTAGGACTGCAGTCCTCAGTATTTAGCTGAAGAGTGGTAGGACTGAAGTCCTCAGTATTTAGCTGAAGAGTGGTAGAACTGAAGTCCTCAGTATTTAGCTGAAGAGTGGTAGGACTGAAGTCCTTAGTATTTAGCTGAAGAGTGGTAGGACTGAAGTCCTCAGTATTTAGCTGAAGAGTGGTAGGACTGCAGTCCTCAGTATTTAGCTGAAGAGTGGTAGGACTGCAGTCCTCAGTATTTAGCTGAAGAGTGGTAGGACTGCAGTCCTCAGTATTTAGCTGAAGAGTGGTAGGACTGCAGTCCTCAGTATTTAGCTGAAGAGTGGTAGGACTGAAGTCCTCAGTATTTAGCTGAAGAGTGGTAGGACTGCAGTCCTCAGTATTTAGCTGAAGAGTGGTAGGACTGCAGTCCTCAGTATTTAGCTGAAGAGTGGTAGGACTGAAGTCCTCAGTATTTAGCTGAAGAGTGGTAGGACTGCAGTCCTCAGTATTTAGCTGAAGAGTGGTAGAACTGAAGTCCTCAGTATTTAGCTGAAGAGTGGTAGGACTGCAGTCCTCAGTATTTACGGAAATGACAAAGTATAAAGACTTTTAAAGTAGCTCTCATGAAGAAAGTTTAATGAAAAATCAAAATGAATTTATTGAAAAAAATATATTTTCAGAAAAATACATCAAGGGAATACAATCAAGAATTCTCGCATTGTTGTCGATAAGAACAGCAGTGAGGAGAGTTCACAATTTTTAGTGATAATATTTTTTTAACGATCACAGAGTGACGTAATAGAATGGCATTTTATGATTAAATCTATGCAAAGTTTTAACGATAAAAATTAATTTCATCTTGTACCATCAGTAGAGAGTAAAGCATAATATTGATAATATTAATGTCAGAGTCGGTCATGATAGGATTTATTCAAAGTTACTGAAACACGAGTCCAATGTGTCATACGTTACAACACTGATGTTACTTACCTTATTCTTTCCACAGGTCAAACAGCCGTCCATGACACATTCTCAGGCTGTACAGTATCGATGTCTCAAAAATAACCTACAAACCATCAAGAATATCACCCGCCCCAACCTCCATATATCTTTCAACAACACAGGTGACGTCTACACACTGCCTGCGTTAAGTGCAACATGTATTGATTGAGACTGCACCTAGCCTTAACGTCAGACTTCAGAACCACAAATATTTATAAAGAATCCATAAAACTAACTTACAAACCTCATAGTGTGGGATAATGCCAAAATTATCTCGGTACAAGATTCTACTTAGAGGTTTGGATAGTGCCACTGCACCATCGTCTCTTCCCGTTATGTGTATGGTGTCCAATACCTGTTGATGTATATTTTTCCTTATGCTCTGTGGTGTTGCTCCTGTTTCCACTGATAACATCTAAAATAGTTTGTCTTGCCTTTCATTAAGTTCCTTGTCGCCTCTTGTCTTTGTTTTACCTGGTATTTTACTGTCATCTTTCTTCTAATGTGGATGTGGAGCAGTCTTGGTCCTGATTTGACTTCTACTGCTTTTTCATTCTCATACTGCCACTCAATGTCTCTTCTGACCTTTACATATTATGTTCCAGCTCTTGTACTCACTTTTGTGTTTTCCTCTCTACAGTTTATTTTCCCAATCTCTCACACTTCTTGTTCTTTTTCTCTGTGAATCTTAATTAAACCACGGACTCTTTGTTCTTACCGATGCCTCTTCTTCTGGGTATGGTGTTCTCAGCCGCGCCACACATTCTAACGCCTCTATCATCTCACTGCTGTCTCTACTTCCAGTTCTCTTTCCCACCGTACTTCACTCAGGAATTCTCTCATTCCTGAATACTTTCCTCTTCTGAAATCTGGTTTCTCTTGTTCCCCACTTGCAATTCTCTTCTCAATTTTGGTTTTCACAAGGTATTCAAAACTCAGCACTTTATGGTTTCTAGAGCCCCGAGGCCTCTCTTATACTGTTTCGTCTATATCAGATGGAGTTATGAATACTAGATCCATTCTCGTTAGTTCATCTAATCCTCTCATTAGTTGTGTCCCTGACAAAAATTTCCCATCACCACTTTCTTCAGCTTAGATTTCCAGTTATCTGCTCTCACATCTGGATCACAGTTCTTCAGTCTATTTCTTTGTGGCTGAAATCATCCATGCTTAGTAACTTGTCTTTGATCAAGTATGATCTTCTTGTTACTTCAGTTACGAATTCAACCATTGCTTTATCATCTTCGTTTTCCTGGCTTGGTCTTCCATTTGGTGGTGGGTTGTAGATCACTACTGCTGCTGCTGCTACTACTATTACTCTCGGTCAACCAGTCTTGACTGCTCTCACTATACAGTCATTTGACTGTGTTTATCCCTTTCATCATTTTTTTTAAACTTCACTAGTTATTGATTAGTAGAATTACTCCTTGACCCCCCGTGTGTGTAATTACATATGCAGAATTCGTGGCAAAATTACATTTGTAGAACACCAACAATTTGTACAGGAACACATGAAATACTGTACTTATCTTTGTTGCTGGGTCAACTTTCTGCAGCTTCAACCAGAAAGTTCCCCCGATATGACCCAGTGTGTTCTACCGCCACGTAGCTGTTGGGGGCAAGTATAAAGTGAATATGTGAATAATTGCCCCTGAGGAGCGTATAACAATATACATTCAGTAACTGAATACTGAACAATGCTGTAAACTTACTGGGTTGGGCTAAAAAGCCCGCGTTTTACCGGATGTATGATAAATCTGCCTAGAACATACATCAGTTCCTAACTGCGCAGTCATCTGAACTTATAAATGTCTAAGCAGACTTACCTGAGTATTTGTATCGGACCCTTAAGTATCACCCGGATAAACGCTGTCTTAATTGAAGTGTCTCTGAGGAATGTCACACGTTCTAATCTGGAACTTTGTAACACTCGTAATGTCACTCTACCTTCTTCAGTATTTGTCTATTTGTTCATCTCACAGTAATGTCAAAGCAATCTAATCCCCTTCCCGGCCCCTCCGCTGGCCCTAACTTGCCCTGACACACAAAAGAAGTGTCGATCAAGCATGTTTCCTTTGCTTGCCAAACTTCTACAGGAAGCAAATGCAGAATGTCTGATTTCTTGCTGTGTCTCGATCACATGTACCACATGTACCACATGTGGTACCACATGTACCACATGTACCACATGTAAATAAAGCGAGGAAGGAGTTTTCCTGTACCTTTTCTGTCGCAGTACAGAGATTATTTTCTCTAGTCACTCTCATGAATTGCAACACCGATCTCTTGCAAAGAAGTGCACGTGATAATGACTGGTACATCTGCTTCCAATTACTTGATGCAGTAGCAAACAAGACGTCACTGCCCTTTCTGAGAGGGCAGTCCCTCAGCTGAAAGGGGCTGAAGGGGGCTGAAAGGGCTGAATTGGGCCCATACTCCCCCTCCTGGAGAAATTTCTCCACAATTCGTATACTCATCTGATTATGCATGTATATATTTATGTGCATGTAGGTGTGTACTCAAGTGTCGTATGTCTATGCAACTATGTGAATTAATGTGATGTGAAGTTCTTTGTACCAAACTTGCATAGCTACTTGGCTTATCTGATAAATTAATGTTGTGTAATGCAGCCTAGTCCTGCCCAACTTATCATGGGCCAGCCTACATATAGTGGGTGTTGCTTAGTACAGGTAAAGTCTAGTATGTTTTTATATACTCAGACTAGTGCAACAATAACCTTAGAATGTGTCTATATGTATGCATTCTTAGACACACAATGTAGCTTTAAAGTGTCGAGAGGCTGTCGCAATTTATCTGCATTGTTTCTATGTGTATGTATTCTTAAACATATAATGAACTCTAAATTTCATCTTTTTCCCTCTTTCTTTTCTCTCTCGTATATGAGTTGCTCCGCTCTGTAGTGGAGGAGATACCATTATAGTAATGTCATGTAACCTGTGTATGAAAAAGGCCGTCCTGAGAAAGAAATACCCAAGATATAATAACTCCAGCTCTGCTGGAGCGAAACCTTTAAAGCTGCCGTAGCTGTTGAACCTTGAATGAAATACTTGAGGATATCCTCATTGCCCTACTGGAACCTCCTAGCTCAGGTTCAAGTATTCCAACACTGTATGTGACCCATCCAGCGTCGAGAATAACAGGGAAAACAGTTAATTCTTGTTCTCACTTTGTAACAACTATCAGAGTAATGTGGCAGAACCACGAACAGTGCTCATGGTTCAATTTTTTTAATAAATAAAATAAATCCACCACCAAACTTTCACCTCCAACCCTCCACCACCAAACTTTCTCCTGCAACCCTCCACCACCAAACTTTCACCTCCAACCCTCCACCACCAAACTTTCACCTCCAACCCTCCACCACCAAACTTTCACCTCCAACCCTCCACCACCAAACTTTCACCCAACCCTCCACCACCAAACTTTCACCTCCAACCCTCCACCACCAAACTTTCACCTCCAACCCTCCACCACCAAACTTTCACCTCCAACCCTCCACCACCAAACTTTCACCTCCAACCCTCCACCACCAAACTTTCACCTCCAACCCTCCACCACCAAACTTTCACCTCCAATCCTCCACCACCAAACTTTCACCTCCAACCCTTCACCACTAAACCTTCATCACCAGCCCTCCATCCCTAGCCCTCCAACGCTAGCCTCCATCCCTAGACTCCATTACTAGCCTCCATCACCAACCCACCACCAACCACTCTTGCCCCTAGGCTGGAGAGAGGTAAGGAAATATTGTACGTTGTTGCTTACCCTGGGCCATATCTAATTAAGAGGCGCCCCTGCACCACCCTGCCTGGGACATTCCTGCACCACCTTGCCTGGGACACCCTTGCACTACCCTGCCAGGGACACCCCTGCACTACCCTGCCAGGGACACCCCTGCACAACCCTGCTTGGGACACCCCTGCACTACCCTGCCTGGGACACCCCTGCACTACCCTGCTTGCGACACCCCTGCACTACCCTGCCTATGACACCCCTGCACTAACCTGCCTGGGACACCCCTGCACTACCCTCCTTGGGACACCTATGCACTACCCTGCCTGGGACACTCCAGCAACACCCTGCCTGGGACACCCCTGCACTACCCTGCCTAGGACACGCCTGCACCACCCTGCCTGGGACACCCCTGCACTACCCTGCCTAGGACACGCCTGCAACACCCTGCCTGGGACACCCCTGCAATACCCTGCCTGGGACACTCCTGCACCACCCTGCCTGGGACACCCCTGCACCACCCTGCCTGGGACACCCCTGCACCACCCTGCCTGGGACACCCCTGCACCATCCTGCCTGGGACACCCCTGCACCACCATGCTTGGGACACCCCTGCACCACCCTGCCTGGGATGCAACCTGCACCACCCTGCCTGGGATGCAACCTGCACCACCCTGCCTGGGATGCAACCTGCACCACCCTGCCTGAGACACCCTTGCACCACCCTGCCTGGGACACCCCTTCACCACACTGCATGGTACACTCCAGCACCTAGCACCACACTGCATCGTACACTCCAGCACCTAGCACCACACTGCATCGTTCATTCCAGCACCTAGCACCACACTGCATCGTACATTCCAGCACCTAGCACCACACTGCATCGTACACTCCTGCACCTAGTACCACACTGCATCGTTCATTCCAGAACCTAGCACCACACTGCATCGTACATTCCAGCACCTAGCACCACACTGCATCGTACACTCCTGCACCTAGTACCACACTGCATCGTACATTCCAGCACCTAGCACCACACTGCATCGTTCACTCCAGCACCTAGCAGCACACTGCATCGTACATTCCAGCACCTAGCACCACACTGCATCGTACATTCCAGCACCTAGCACCACACTGCATCGTTCACTCCAGCACCTAGCACCACACTGCATCGTTCACTCCAGCACCTAGCACCACACTGCATCGTTCACTCCAGCACCTAGCACCACTCAGCACATAACCTCCCAGCACCTAGCATTATCCAAACAAGGGCAACCCATGTGAAGCTTCGTGCATCATTAGCGGTGGGGGAGTGAGGGGAAGGGGAGGGAGAGAAGGGGAAGGGAAAGGAGATGAGGGGAACGGGAGAAGAAGAGAGAGACTTGGTGAAAAACAAGGAAAGATGTTTGGAGAGAAAGAATAAAGGGAGGACACAGAAAAAGTGGAATGAAATAAGAGGCAGATATAGGTAACACTTGGATATCTTTATGACGACGTTTCGCCCACCAGTGGATTTATTACCTCAATTTAGAGGTTATTGAATTAGTTGAAACTGGAGACAGTTTTGAAGACGAAACAATCAGTCCCTCAGCCTAGATGACAGTGTTCATTACCGTAGTCTTGATGACGGTGTTCATTACCGTAGTCTTGATGACGGTGTTCATTACCGTAGTCTTGATGACAGTGTTCATTACCGTAGTCTTGATGACGGTGTTCATTACCGCAGTCTTGATGACGGTGTTCATTACCGTAGTCTTGATGACAGTGTTCATTACCGTAGTCTTGATGACGGTGTTCATTACCGCAGTCTTGATGACAGTGTTCATTACCGTAGTCTTGATGACGGTGTTCATTACCGCAGTCTTGATGACGGTGTTCATTACCGTAGTCTTGATGACGGTGTTCATTACCGTAGTCTTGATGACGGTGTTCATTACCGTAGTCTTGATGACGGTGTTCATTACCGTAGTCTTGATGACAGTGTTCATTACCGTAGTCTTGATGACAGTGTTCATTACCGCAGTCTTGATGACAGTGTTCATTACCGTAGTCTTGATGACAGTGTTCATTACCGTAGTCTTGATGACAGTGTTCATTACCGCAGTCTTGATGACAGTGTTCATTACCGCAGTCTTGATGACGGTGTTCATTACCGCAGTCTTGATGACGGTGTTCATTACCGTAGTCTTGATGACAGTGTTCATTACCGCAGTCTTGATGACGGTGTTCATTACCGCAGTCTTGATGACAGTGTTCATTACCGTAGTCTTGATGACAGTGTTCATTACCGTAGTCTTGATGACGGTGTTCATTACCGTAGTCTTGATGACGGTGTTCATTACCGTAGTCTTGATGACGGTGTTCATTACCGTAGTCTTGATGACAGTGTTCATTACCGTAGTCTTGATGACAGTGTTCATTACCGTAGTCTTGATGACAGTGTTCATTACCGTAGTCTTGATGACAGTGTTCATTACCGTAGTCTTGATGACAGTGTTCATTACCGTAGTCTTGATGACGGTGTTCATTACCGTAGTCTTGATGACGGTGTTCATTACCGTAGTCTTGATGACAGTGTTCATTACCGTAGTCTTGATGACAGTGTTCATTACCGTAGTCTTGATGACAGTGTTCATTACCGTAGTCTTGATGACAGTGTTCATTACCGTAGTCTTGATGACAGTGTTCATTACCGTAGTCTTGATGACAGTGTTCATTACCGTAGTCTTGATGACAGTGTTCATTACCGCAGTCTTGATGACAGTGTTCATTACCGTAGTCTTGATGACGGTGTTCATTACCGCAGTCTTGATGACGGTGTTCATTACCGTAGTCTTGATGACAGTGTTCATTACCGTAGTCTTGATGACAGTGTTCATTACCGTAGTCTTGATGACAGTGTTCATTACCGTAGTCTTGATGACAGTGTTCATTACCGCAGTCTTGATGACAGTGTTCATTACCGTAGTCTTGATGACGGTGTTCATTACCGCAGTCTTGATGACAGTGTTCATTACCGTAGTCTTGATGACAGTGTACATTACCGTAGTCTTGATGACAGTGTTCATTACCGCAGTCTTGATGACAGTGTTCATTACCGTAGTCTTGATGACAGTGTTCATTACCGTAGTCTTGATGACAGTGTTCATTACCGTAGTCTTGATGACAGTGTTCATTACCGTAGTCTTGATGACAGTGTTCATTACCGTAGTCTTGATGACAGTGTTCATTACCGCAGTCTTGATGACAGTGTTCATTACCGTAGTCTTGATGACGGTGTTCATTACCGCAGTCTTGATGACAGTGTTCATTACCGTAGTCTTGATGACAGTGTTCATTACCGTAGTCTTGATGACAGTGTTCATTACCGTAGTCTTGATGACAGTGTTCATTACCGTAGTCTTGATGACAGTGTACATTACCGTAGTCTTGATGACAGTGTTCATTACCGTAGTCTTGATGACAGTGTTCACCACCGTCATCAAGAGAGCTGGTAGGCGAAGGTGAGAAAGGGAATCGAAGGTTTAACTTTATTATCTTTCTTTATCAGCATCTCTTATTTCATTCTATCTAAAACGTGGCTCCCTCTGATCTCCCTTCCATCGCCTCACCTACCTTTCATCTCCCTCCACTCTGCTTACCTGTGTATACTTCCCTCCCTTCCCTGCCTTACCATTAGGCCTAAAATTACACGCCACATAAGCCTATCTGCGACAAATTGGATCAAGATGGAGAGCTCGACCGACCACAGCCACAAGAGCTTCAAAGGACGCTACTAGAGAGAGGGGGAGAGTAGAGTGCACCAGAGATCTATAACATCCCACAGATCAAGTGACATTACTGAACACCTCCACGTTCTTTTTTTTATACTAATCATGTTTATTTTCCTCTACTCCATCTTACCCTTATTTTCTCTCTACTCTTTATCACTATCTTCATCAAACTCTTCATCTTTCTCTTATCCTTCATCACCTTCATCTCACCCATCATTTTCATTGTCCACTTATACTGCATCTTCTCAATTTTTATTTTATTCAACACTTCAATCTTCATAGTTTAATATCAACTTATTAAGTCACTTGCTAAAAGACAGCCAGTTAGAAAGCCTTGAGAGTGGTTCATTTTAAATGTCGCTGAGTTGATTTGAGAAGCTCAGACAGAGGTCAACACTCCTTTTCCGGCCAATGATATACCGTTTTTAGGGTAAGTCTGTGTTGCTTATTCCGAACATGTCATCGGTTTTTAATCAATTTGGTATCCCACTGAAAAACATATAAGATGTAAAAAATATATTGATCAAGCAGGGCTAACTTACAAATCGCATTGAAATTGTATTTTAAATCATACAAAAGTCAAATAATGTAATAGCAGCACTTCATTCTATACAATAACAGATTAAACATAGTAAGATAATTCAGATACCACTGATTACTGCATATGAAAACCTTATTTGTACGATTTTCTTCCATGTTGGTCATGAACACAGTTTTTGGGGTTACCGAACACATGGCTTGCTGCAGTGTTTTAGAATCTCTGGTTAAAGTGTTGAAGGAGGTTCTACTTCTTCAGGAGGAAAATAGGAGGCTGAAGCTTCGCCTAGATGGGTTTGGGAGTGAATGTGAGATGGTTGGTACTGGTAAGGTGGAAATGGTTACCAACAGTGAGAGTGGCAGCAGCTTTAAGTGGCAAGTGGTTCACAATTCAGGAAGAAGGAAGATAAGGAAGGTTAATAGAGAAGATGTGAAGGTAGGAAATCGATTCTCTGTTCTCCAGGACGAGTGTAATTCAGTGGTTAGTGAGGTTAAAGGTACCACTGACTCCCTTGCTAATCAAGGTAAGAATATTCTTATTGTGGTCAGACAGAGGGTGTGCCTCCCAGGAGCTGGTGTTGGTGACAGTCAGCAGGTTGGATAATATTATGTCAGATAATGGGAACAAGTCCATTATCTGTCTTAGTGTTGGTGGAAATGACATTGAGAAGGGCAGGAGACAGGAGCTACTGGATAATTACAGGTCAAACATAGAAGTATGTCGTTAGGTCTAAGGGAGGGATCCCAATCATATGTAGCATTTTGCCTAGAGAGGGAGTGGGCAATGAATTGATGTATAGGGCAATTGGTATAAATTGCTGGCTAGACAGGTACTGCAAGGAACTTGCAATCCCATTCATTGATAACTGGGACAAATTCTATGGCAAATGTGATATGTATGTAAGGGATGGGGTTCATCTCTCTGGGGCTGGAGTGATTGCATTAGCCAATCCGATTGAGGGGGTAATTGATGACTTGTCTAGGACTTTAAACTGATAGATTATAGAGGTATGGGTGTTTGTGGGAAACAATCAGGCTGCAGTATTAGGGATGGAAACATCAGATATTACCAGGATACCTCAGGGATATGTTTAAAAGACAATATTCAAAATAAAGTTGCTAGTAAAGGCAAAGCAAATGATCAACAAACAAAGAGAGATAGTAGAGGGCAACGAGTGACTAGCTCCCTTAAGGTTTACTACACAAATAGTAGGAGTCTAAAAAATAAGATAGATAAGCTAAGATTGCTTGCAAGTGCAGGTAATATAGATATTATTGCTATAACAGTGACCTGGTTCAACGTGAAAGATAGAGAAATGCCTTCTGAATGCAACATACAGGGTTATAAACTATTCCACGCTGATAGGGTCAACAGGAAGGGTGGTGGAGTGGCGATGTATATCAGATATAATTTAAATTGTTGTGTTAGACATGATATAAGATTAGAAACATCGGACACAGAATCTGTTTAGCTACAGTTTCTCGAAGGGCGTGAAAAATTAATTTTGGGTGTGATTTATAGGCCCCCGAACCTTGATAGCGAGTGCAGTAAGCTGCTATGGTACGAAATTCATAAGGCGTCTAGATATGAAAATATTGTGTTAATGGGAGATTTTAACTTTAGACAAATTGATAGGAACAATGTGACAGGAAATTTTGAGTCTAGTGGGTTTCTTGATACGGTTCAGGTTTGCTTTTTAAAACAGATTATGACAGAACCAACTAGAGGAAGCAATCTGCTTGACTTGGTTCTTGCCAACAAAGAAAAACTAATTTTTAATCTTGAGGTTAATGATGAGCTTGGGGAAAGCGATCACAAATCACTTAGTTTCAATATATGTTATGAAATTACCCAGTAAACTGCAATCAAGTCTCTGTCCCAGACTTCCACTTGGCCGATTTCATGGGACTGAGAAATTACTGGGTGCTCTAAATTGGGATGACCTGACTATGGGTCAGGTAGGTGGTTCTGGTTGCCAATACGACGTTTTTCAGAGCATAGTTCTAGCTGACCAGATAACTTTTGTTCCGAGTAGGGAAATTAGATCTAACAAAAATGATCCTAAATGGATGAACAATAGATTAAAACATCTCATTGGTCAAAAGAGAGGCATATTTAGGCGTATCAAAAGAGGGGATGGACAGATAAGAAATCAATATTTTCAATTAAAGAGAGAAATAAAAAAAGGAATAAGAAAATCAAAAAGGGATTATGAGGCTAATGTCGCAAGGGATTCGAAGACTAACCCAAAAGGGTTCTTTCAGGTATACAGAAGTAAGATTAGGGACAAGATAGGCCCACTTAAGAGTAACTCAGGTCAGATCACTGACAGTGATAAGGATATGTGTAAAATTTTCAATACTTACTTCCTCTCAGTTTTTACTCAGGAAGATACTAGCAAAATTCCAGAAATAATAAATTATGTAGAACAGGAAGATAATTAACTATGCACGATTGGGGTAACTAGTGACATGGTCCTCAGACAAATAGAAAAATTAAAATCTAACAAATCCCCAGGCCCTGATGAATTGTTTGCAAGGGTTTTAAAGAAATGTAAAGAGGAACTTAGCAAACCTTTGGCTAATCTTTTCAACATATGACTACAAACTGACATAGTGCCTGATAAGTGGAAAATGGCAAATGTAATACCTATTTACAAGGCAGGTGACAGGTCCTTAGCTTCGAACTATAGACCAATAAGCCTCCATAGTGGAAAAAAATATGGAATAATTAATTGCCGAGGCAATTTGTAGCCATCTTGAAAGGCATAAATTGATTAATGAATATCAACACGGTTTTACTAAGGGGCGTTCCTGTCTAACGAATTTACTAACTTTTTTCACTAAGGTGTTTGAGGAGGCCACTTAGTGGCCACTAGTGGTCACTAAGTGGCCACTTAGTGGTCGACAAGTGGTCACTTAGTCACTAAGTGGTCGACAAGATGTTAACAGAATCTTAGAGTGTGGTATTAGTAGTATTAGTATTAATAGTAGTGGTAATAACAACAGGGGAAGTGGAAGTTCATAGAGACAAATTGCATCTCAAAAGAATGGAATTGGAAAAGCTGTCTCCACAGAGATAGAATCATATACACAATAATTATGATTTTCCCCAAGACACACTGCATGATTGAAAAGACGGACACAAGCCAAACCACGGATGGGGTTCGAACCCGCGGTCAGAGTCTCAAAACTCCAGACCGTCACGTAAGCTCTATTATCACTATTCCCTCATTGTTTGTTTTTACCTTTCACATGAGGTGTCCTATTAACTCCTCTCTCAAATAAAAATACTATCATTCACTCACACTCTCACTCACACTCACTCATGATATCAGAAAGAGGAACAGAGTTCCTCTACTTTGTGATATAATGCATGATTGATTATTTTATTTAGTAATAGCTCTTCATCTAGAGCCAAAATTTTGACTCTTGATACCAGTTGTGGTGACGAATAATCAGTTGGTTTTCTATTAGCCCAGTGTCTCTGCTCTCAAAAAATACCTGAAAGACTTAGCTTTCCTTTTGTTTCTACGTAGTGATAGATTCTTGCAGCTTCGTATCTCCATGGTGATAAAGAACACCCCATGTTTAGTGGCAGTTTTTAGAAATAGTCATGAAATGTTTTGCGCCTTCCTATTAAATTCTATAAAAAATGGAAATAAAAAAAATGAGAATAATATATTTAATATTCAAGATGATGTAACAGTAACTCCAGTTCTTCTGTAACAAAATTTTTGAAGCTCTTGTAGGCAATTAACCTAAAATGGAAATACTGGAGACGCTCATTGCCCTGCTTCAGGTCTCCAGCCTCGGGCTGACAGATTTCAGCCTCATGTATGTGATAGAATGTGACAGGGAAACATTGGCAAGTTGTTTTCCTCATTGTATTATCATCACATTAAATACAACAGCAGCATATTACTAATGTATCAGATTTTTCTAAATAAAAACATAATTAAGTGTTTTGTATTTTCCTAAAATGTTATTGAGAAATGATAATTTCTCAGATACACATAAATCAAAATATAAAATTTACATCGTCATTGAAGCATGGAGGTTAACAAGTATGGAGGTTAACAAGCATGGAGGTTAACAAGTATGGAGGTTAACAAGCATGGAGGTTTACCAAGTATGGAGGTTAACAAGTATGGAGGTTAACAAGTATGGAGGTTAACAAGTATGGAGGTTAACAAGCATGGAGGTTTACCAAGTATGGAGGTTAACAAGTATGGAGGTTAACAAGTATGGAGGTTAACAAGTATGGAGGTTAACAAGCATGGAGGTTAACAAGCATGGAGGTTAACAAGCATGGAGGTTAACAAGCATGGAGGTTAACAAGCATGGAGGTTAACAAGCATGGAGGTTAACAAGTATGGAGGTTAACAAGTATGGAGGTTAATAAGTATGGAGGTTAACAAGTATGGAGGTTAACAAGCATGGAGGTTAACAAGCATGGAGGTTAACAAGCATGGAGGTTAACAAGCATGGAGGTTAACAAGCATGGAGGTTAACAAGTATGGAGGTTAACAAGTATGGAGGTTAATAAGTATGGAGGTTAACAAGTATGGAGGTTAACAAGCATGGAGGTTAACAAGCATGGAGGTTAACAAGCATGGAGGTTAACAAGCATGGAGGTTAACAAGCATGGAGGTTAACAAGCATGGAGGTTAACAAGCATGGAGGTTACCAAGCATGGAGGTTAACAAGCATGGAGGTTAACAAGCATGGAGGTTAACAGGTATGGAGGTTAACAAGTATGGAGGTTAACAAGTATGGAGGTTAACAAGTATGGAGGTTAACAAGTATGGAGGTTAACAAGTATGGAGGTTAACAAGTATGGAGGTTAACAAGTATGGAGGTTAACAAGTATGGAGGCTAACAAGTATGGAGGCTAACAAGTATGGAGGCTAACAAGTATAGAGGTTAACAAGTATGGAGGTTAACAAGTATGGAGGTTAACAAGTATGGAGGTTAACAAGTATGGAGGTTAACAAGTATGGAGGTTAACAAGTATGGAGGTTAACAAGTATGGAGGTTAACAAGTATGGAGGTTAACAAGTATGGAGGTTAACAAGTATGGAGGTTAACAAGTATGGAGGTTAACAAGTATGGAGGTTAACAAGTATGGAGGTTAACAAGTATGGAGGTTAACAAGTAACAGATTCTTGAATGTGAGTCCTCAACATGATGTTCATCCGTCTTTAGAAGTTTGTGTACAGCTCGTAGCATGAAGCATTAGTGTGTACTCACCTAGTTGTGGTTACAGGAGTCGATTCACAGCTCCAGGCCCAGCCTCTTCGCTGGCCGCTACTAGGTCACTCTTCCCGCTCCATGAGCTTCATCATACCTCTTCTTAAAGCTATGTATGGATCCTGCCTCCACTACATCACTTCACTATTCCATTTCATGATAACTCTGTGACTGAAGAAATACTTCCTAACATCCCTGTGATTCATCTGAGTCTTCAACTTCCAACTGTGTCCCCTTGTTGCTGTGTCCCATCTCTGGAACATCCTGTCTCTGTCCACCTTGTCGATTCCTCTCAGTATTTTGTATGTCGTTATCATATCCCCCCTATCTCTCCTCTCCTCCAGTGTCGTTAGGTGGTGGTGGTGGTGGTGGTGCTGGTGGTGGTGGTGCTGCTGCTGCTCAATCTCAGAGTATCACATTAACTCGCACCTGTGTGGACTGAGTCATTTGTTTCCCTTGTTGATGTCCTTGTTAAGCTTCTGACACTCTTGGTACTTAAGTTATCAGTCTATTGTTTGAGGTTCTTCTTTCCTCTTATGAGTTTCAAAATATTTGTCTGCATTATCCGTGGGAGAAAATTTCTGGGACTTTATTTTCCTCTTTTTTGTTGTTTTCGTGTTGTTGTTTACAACTCACGGAATCGTAACAACACGAATGAAAACAAATCAAGGAACGGGAGGTTGAAACCCATGTTGCATGAGTCTTAAAACTTCCTGAGTTTCAGGACTCAATTGTAATGGGTTGAAGCCTCACCCTGTGATTCGAAATATTGCTTGATGCTCTGTGAGTGAGAGTTTCTATCTCGCAAGCATCTTTCACGCTCAACCTCCAATTAGAGATGTACAATTCATGCAATAATTCTGTTTCTTTTTTCCATATAGCAAATTCCAACTCCATTAACTAAAGTACACCATCATCGTGTACCTAAAATGCAAAATAATTGAAAAACATCATTGTAACGTTATTGCAGTTATATATATCGATACATTATAATTGACATCGTTATATCATAAAGTCCTTTTTGTTATAATATAACAAAGAGGAACATTAATTAAGCATAAAATTAAACAAAATCCACATTTTCGTGAAAATTAGATTGATTATCTTGAATATAAACATTTAATCGCCATTTAAAAAATACTGATGCCATGGAAATTCTAAACAGAGTAAACAGAAAATCAGTGGAATATTGGTCACCCCAGATGGTACTAACCAACCTCTCTGGCTCACATTGGTAACCCCAGATGGTACTAACCAACCTCTCTGCCTCATCACTGGAACATTGGTCACCTCAGATGGTACTAACCAACCTCTCTGCCTCATATTGGTCACCCCAGATATTACTAACCAACCTCTCTGGCTCATCACTGGAACATTGGTCACCCCAGATGGTACTAACCAACCTCTCTGGCTCATCACTGGAACATTGGTCACCCCAGATGGTAGTAAACAACCTCTCTGGCTCATCACTGGAACATTGGTCACCCCAGATGGTACTAACCAACCTCTCTGGCTCATCACTGGAACATTGGTCACCCCAGATGGTACTAAACAACCTCTCTGGCTCATCACTGGAACATTGGTCACCCCAGATGGTACTAACCAACATCTCTCTGCCTCATCACTGGAACATTGGTCACCCCAGATGGCACTAACCAACCTCTCTGCCTCATCACTAGAACATTGGTCACCTCAGATGGTACTAACCAACCTCTCTGCCTCATATTGTTCACCCCAGATGGTACTAACCAACCTCTCTGGCTCATCACTGGAACATTGGTCACCCCAGATGGTACTAACCAACCTCTCTGCCTCATCACTGGAACATTGGTCACCCCAGATGGTACTAACCAACCTCTCTGCCTCATCACTGGAACATTGGTCACCCCAGATGGTACTAACCAACCTCTCTGCCTCATCACTGGAACAATGGTCACCCCAGATGGTACTAACCAACCTCTCTGCCTCATCACTGGAACATTGGTCACCCCAGATGGTACTAACCAACCTCTCTGCCTCATCAATGGAACATTGGTCACCCCAGATGGTACTAAACAACCTATCTGGCTCATCACTGGAACATTGGTCACCCCAGATGGTACTAACCAACCTCTCTGGCTCATCACTGGAACATTGATCACCTCAGATGGTACTAAACAACCTCTCTGGCTCATCACTGGAACATTGGTCACCCCAGATGGTACTAACCAACCTCTCTGGCTCATCACTGGAACATTGATCACCTCAGATGGTACTAAACAACCTCTCTGGCTCATCACTGGAACATTGGTCACCCCAGATGGTACTAACCAACCTCTCTGCCTCATCACTGGAACATTGGTCACCCCAGATGGTACTAACCAACCTCTCTGGCTCATCACTGGAACATTGGTCACCTCAGATGGTACTAACCAACCTCTCTGGCTCATCACTGGAACATTGGTCACCCCAGATGGTACTAACTAACCTCTCTGGCTCATCACTGGAACATTGGTCACCCCAGATGGTACTAACCAACCTCTCTGCCTCATCACTGGAACATTGGTCACCCCAGATGGTACTAACCATCCTCTCTGGCTCATCACTGGAACATTGGTCACCCCAGATGGTACTAACCAACCTCTCTGCGTCATCACTGGAACATTGGTCACCCCAGATGGTACTAACCAACCTCTCTGGCTCATCACTGGAACATTGGTCACCTCAGATGGTACTAACCAACCTCTCTTTCTCTTATTATTACTGTTTCAGCTTCTCCCCTACCCTTCAACACTCCACATTTTCCACTCACCCTTCGTCACTTCCCGTCTTCTTTTTCGTCTAACTTCATTATCCAATTCCTTTGCCCTCCCTGCAATGGGTCGTGCCCTCCCTGTCATGGGTCGTGCCTCCCTGTCATGGGTCGTGCCTCCCCAGGCCCCTGAATGATACCGGCTGATCGCTAACATGCATAAATTTCAGGTTCGACAACCTTGATCCCAGAATTTCTTATCTCTCCACCACACCCCATTGGTCTGAGTGGGACAGAACTAAGAGGAGCAGGGAGAGAGAAACTGAGGAGGGGGTGAGAGAAGAAACTACGAGTACATTACTGCTACACCTGCATACTACATCTACTGAAAACCAACCTACCTAAATTATACAAGTCCAAGGCATTTATATAATAATCTTTATTTCTAAAAGTACATGTACAAGGTACACAGGCCTAGCAGACATCAATGAAATACTACTATATAGAATGCCCTTGTTATGAAGAGCATTTCGGGCAAATTAGGTCAATTTTGGTTTTGTGGTTTCATTACTATATAAACGTGTGGAGGCTGGTATTCAAACGGGAGGTGGTTGAAATTAGCCTTGAGCTTACCACTACCACGATGTCCTTGGATCATGAGGTGCATGATCTTTGTAGGATAGCTGGTTGAGTGGTTAAGGCAATCTGAACGTTGTTAGGTCTCTTGAGGAGGGAGAATGTGTCGCAGGATCTAATCCTGGCTGGCTGCAGTTTGTACTCACCCATTTGCGCTGCCCTATTTGCAGTTGCTGGGGTCGAGGCTCTGCTCCTGGCCCCGCCTCTTCGCTGTTCACTATTAGATCTACTCTTTCCCTGCTACAAGAGCTTTATCGTACCTCTTCTTAAAGTCATGTATGGATCCTGCCTCCAATACTTCACTCTCCAGATTGTTCCACTTCCTAACAACTCTAATGCTAAAGATATACTTTCTAACATCCCTATGGCTCATCTATTTTTTCAACTTCCAGTTGTGTCTCTTTGTTCCTGTGTTCAATCTCTAAAGCATCCTGTGTATGTTTGTGTTTACTTACCTCTATTTGCTTGCCCGTATGTGCTTACAGAGGTCGAGTTCTGCTCCTGGCCCTACTTCCCAACTTGCCTCTTGTTAGACTGACTCCCCATCCGAGCCTCAGGTCTGTGTCCTACTTGCTCTTGAAACTATGTATGGATCCTGTCACTACATCATCGTAAAGTCATTCCACTTCCTGACCATCTTGAGGCTGAAGAAGTACTTCCCAACATCCCTACGACTCATCTCTTTTTAACTTCCAACTTTACCTTGTGTACCCGTTTCTTACCTCTCAGTCTATCTCTGTCTACCTTATCAAATAATTATCTTGAGTATTTTGTATGGTATCATGTCTCCCCTCGTTCTGTTTCTCACAGCTCATTTTCCTTCACTCCAGGACTAGCCTCGTTGCATATCTCTGCATTATCTCCAATTGTTTAACATGCTTTGTCAAGTGTGGGTTCCATGCCGGTGCCGCATACTCAAAGACGAGCCTGTAGTTCAATGCTTCGTGTTTGTCTCCTTAAATATCAGCACTACATTCACTGTCTTCTAGATCTCTGGCAACTGTTCCATGTCCATTCAATTTTTTGTATGTCTTAACTAATGGTTTGAGCGGTGCTTCTGCTCCCTCTCCCAGAATCCCCAATTACATCAAAAGCAATTTGACCTTGTCAGATAACATTGTTCTCGATGTCCTTTGCTTTCTGTTACTTTTCCATGCTCTTTTGTTTATCCTTTTTGCTTCTTTGCCTGCAGCTAGGTACTCCATTTTGTTGACTGACTTTCCTTTTAGTTCCCTTTCCCATTGCATTGCATTCAGGAATTCCTTCATTCATTCTAAGTTCCCTCTAGTAAACTTGAGCTCTCTTCCTGCCATTCTTCTATGTTTAGTTCCACAAGGTACTTGAAGTTCGATACCGTATGGTCGTTAACACCCAGGGAACTCTCGTGCTCTATTACACTAATGTCAGATGTATTTTGGGGAAAATACTACATCTATTGTTGCTGGCTCATATTCTCCCCCCCGATTTCTTTTCGTAGCCTTAACATGTTGACACAAAATTTTCCCTATCCACTTCCATCAACTTAGCCTTCCAAGCCTCCGCGTGGGTTACCTTTGCTATCCACTCCTTTAACACATGACTCTTGATTGATTATTAATCCATGTTCACGTGTGTTCTACACTCTGACCTTTCATTCCCTTACCATGACCTGGTCTGCATTGTCTATTCTTTCAGCATGATTCTCACATGACACGAGGGAGGGAGTGCTGGAGGGAGTGTGCACACCACTATCAGGGAGGGGTCAGGGAGAAGGGTGTAGACAGGGGAAAAGGAAGGAGGAGTGTGGGGACAAAGGGGAAGGATGGATTGTTGGTGTTAAAGAAATGGAGGCTGGCATTAAGTTGGGACTGCTAGGAAAGAGTCTCTGAGTACTGGGTGGGCTGGACTGTACTCAGAGGTCGAGACTCAGCTCCTGGCCCCTCCTCTTCACTGATCGCTACTAGGTCCTCTCTCTCCCTGCTTCATGAGCTTTATCATACCTCGTTTTAAAGCTATGTATGGTTCCTGCCTAAACTACATCACTTGCTAGACTATTCCACTTCCTGACTACTCTATGGCTGAAGAAATACTTCCTAACATCCCTTTGACTCATCTGAGTCTTCAACTTCCAATTGTGACCCCTTGTTTCTGTGTCCCCTCTCTGGAACATCCTGTCTGTTCACCTTGTCTATTCGACGCAGTATTTTGTATGTCGTTATCATGTCTCTCCTAACCCTCCTGTCCTCCAGGGTCGTCAGGCCGATTTTCCTTAACCTTTCTTCGTGGGACATTCTTCTTATCTCTGGAACTAACCTTGTCGCAAACATTTGCACTTTCTCTAATTTCTTGACGTGCTTGACCAGGTGTGGGTTAAAAACTGGTGCTGTATACTCCAGTATGGGCCTGACTTACACGGTGTACAATGTCTTGAACGATTCCTTACTAAGGTATCGGAACGCTATTCTCAGGTTTGCCAGGCGCCCATATGCTGCAGCAGTTTTCTGTATACTCACCCCAAGATCTTTCTCCTTGAGTGAGGTTTGCAGTCTTTGGCCACCTAGCCTATACTCTGTCTTCGGTCTTCTTTTCCCTTCCCCGATCTTCATGACTTTGCATTTGGTGGGGTTAAATTCGAGAAGCCAGTTGCTGGAGCAGGTGTCCAGACTGTCCAAGTCTCTTTGTAGTCCTGCCTGATCCTCATCTGATTTAATTCTCCTCATTAACTTCATATCATCTGTGTGTGTGTGTGTGTATTATTGTAACCACAAACGAGTGGTATTTAATCAATAACAACACTGCGACACTGCTTGTGGAGGCTAGTACACCAAACGGGAGTGGAATGAAATTAACTCGGAGGCACCCACGGTACAACACCTAGCTCTGCTGGGTGCATGAGGCGGGCTAAAACAACAAGGGTTCGATTCCCTGGCTAGTCGTAATGCTGATATATATATATATATATATATATATATATATATATATATATATATATATATATATATATATATATATTACCTATTCGGCACATGTCGTGCCGAATAGGTAAAATTGGTCAATTAGCAAAAACTCATTTAAAATTAAGTCCTTTCTAAAAGTTTCTCTTATACGTTTAGATATATATTTTCATTTATGTTAATGTAAAAATTAATGATTTTGTACCAAAAGAACCTTAGAAAACTTACATAACCTTACTATAACAAGCGCAATTTAATTTAACCTAATTCAACTAAATATATTTTTGATAAGTTTACAATAATTTAATAATAAACAAACACAATGAAATATTTTTTTTGTTAGGTTCAGAATGATTTTTGCTAAATTATTGCATACACAAATTTTCGCTTGCCTTATCCGGTAAAAAGAGCGTTGCTACTTAAGCCAAATTCGTAAGTTTTACCTAATCGGCACGACATATAAATATATATATATATATATATATATATATATATATATATATATATATATATATATATATATATATGCGTGGGTGTGTGTTAGTTAAATATGTATAACACAGCAGCCTAGAGAGGAATCAACTACGTCAGCACCGTGTACCCTGAGTGTCAGCACCGTGTACCCTGACAGTGTCAGCATTGTGTACCCTGACAGTGAACTATGTCAGTACCGTGTACCCTGACAGTGAACTATGTCCGTACCATGTACCCTGACAATGAACTATGTCAGCACTGTGTACCCTGAGAATGAACTATGTCAGAACTGTGTACCCTGACAATGAACTATGTCAGCACTGTGTACCCTGGCAATGAACTATGTCAGCACTGCGTACCCTGACAATGAACTATGTCAGCACTGTGTACCCTGACAATGAACTATGTCAGCACTGTGTACCCTGACAATGAACTATGTCAGCACTGTTTACCCTGACAATGAACTATGTCAGCACTGTGTACCCTGACAATGAACTATGTCAGCACTGTGTACCCTGACGATGAACTATGTAAGCACCATGTACCCTCACAATGAACTATGTCAGCACTGTGTACCCTGACAATGAACTATGTCAGCACTGTGCACCCTGACAATGAACTATGTCAGCACTGTGTACCCTGACAATGAACTATGTCAGCACTGTGTACCCTGACAATGAACTATGTCAGCGTGACCCTGTATGATGAATATCAGCATGTGCCCTGACAATGACTATGTCAGCACCATGTACCCGACAATGAACTATGTCAGCACTGTGTACCCGACAATGAACTATGTCGCACGTGTACCCTGACAATAACTATGTCAGCACTGTGTACCCTGACAATGAACTATGTCGCACTGTGTACCCATGACATGAACTAGTCGCATGACCTGACGCATGAACTATGCCAGCATGATACCCTGACAATGAACTATGTCAGCACTGTTACCCTGATGAACTATTCACACTTGTACCCTGACAATGAACTATGCTAGCACTGTGACCTGACAATGAACTACAGACTGTGTACCTGAAATGAACTATGTACCTGCTTATAATGAACTATGTCAGCACTGTACCTGACATGAACTATGTCACACTGTGTACCCTGACAATGAACATGTCACACTGTGCACCGAAATGAACTATGTCAGCACTGTGACCCTGACAATGAACATGTCAGCACTGTGTCCGACAATGAATATGTCACACTGTGCCTGACAATGAATATGTTAGCACTGTGCACCTGAAATGAACTATGTCAGCACGTGTACCCTGACATGAACTATGTCAGCGTGTACCTGACATGAACTATGTAGCACCTGTACCCTGACAATGAACTATGTGCCTGTACTGACAATGAACTATGTACACTGTGACCCTGACATGTCAGCACTGTGTACCTGACATGAACTATGTCAGCACTGTGTACCCTGACAATGAACTATGTAGCACTGTGACCCTGAAATGAACTATGTCAGCACTGTGTACCCTGACATGAACTATGTCAGCACTGTGTACCTGACAATGAACTATGTCAGCACTGTGTACCCTGACAATGAACTATGTTAGCACTGTGCACCTGATAATGAACTATGTCAGCACTGTGTACCCTGACGATGAACTATGTCAGCACCCGCGTGACTGTACCTGACCGAATGAACTATGTCAGCACCGTGTACCCTGACAATGAACTATGTCAGCACTGTGTACCCTGACAATGAACTATGTCAGCACTGTCGACAACTTGTACACTGATGAAATGAACATGTAGCACTGACCCTGAATGAACTATGTCAGCACTGTGTACCCTGACAATGAACTATGTCAGCACTGTGTACCCTGACGATGAACTATGTAGCACTGTACCCTGACAATGAACTATGTCAGCACTGTGTACCTGACAATGAACTATGTCAGCACTGTGTACCCTGACAATGAACTATGTCAGCACTGTGTACCCTGACAATGAACTATGTCAGCACTGTGTACCCTGACAATGAACTATGTAGCACTGTGACCCTGAAATGAACTATGTCAGCACTGTGTACCCTGACAATGAACTATGTCAGCACTGTGTACCCTGACAATGAACTATGTCAGCACTGTGTACCCTGACAATGAACTATGTCAGCACTGTGTACCTGACAATGAACTATGTCAGCACTGTGTACCCTGACAATGAACTATGTCAGCACTGTGTACCCTGACAATGAACTATGTCAGCACTGTTACCTGACAATGAACTATGTAGCACTGTGACCCTGAAATGAACTATGTAGCACTGTGACCCTGAATGAACTATGTCAGCACTGTGTACCCTGACAATGAACTATGTCAGCACTGTGTACCCTGACATGAACTATGTAGCACTGTGACCTGAAATGAACTATGTCAGCACTGTCCGATGAAACCTGTTAGCACTGTACTGAATCTATGTCAGCACTGTGTACCCTGACAATGAACTATGTCAGCACCGTCTGACATGAACTAGCGCACTGTACTGACAATGAACTATGTCAGCACTGTGTACCCTGACAATGAACTATGTTAGCACTGTGCACCCTGATAATGAACTATGTCAGCACTGTGTACCCTGACGATGAACTATGTCAGCACCGTGTACCCTGACAATGAACTATGTCAGCACTGTGTACCCTGACAATGAACTATGTCAGCACCGTGTACCCTGACAATGAACTATGTCAGCACTGTGTACCCTGACAATGAACTATGTCAGCACTGTGTACCCTGACAATGAACTATGTCAGCACTGTGTACCCTGACAATGAACTATGTCAGCACGTGTACCCTGACAATGAACTATGTCAGCACTGTGTACCCTGACAATGAACTATGTCAGCACTGTGTACCCTGACAATGAACTATGTCAGCACTGTGTACCCTGACAATGAACTATGTCAGCACTGTGTAGCCCTGACAATGAACTATGTCAGCACTGTGTACCCTGACAATGAACTATGTCAGCACTGTGTACCCTGACAATGAACTATGTCAGCACTGTGACCCTGACAATGAACTATGTCAGCACTGTGTACCCTGACAATGAACTATGTTAGCACGTGCACCCTGATAATGAACTATGTCAGCACGTGTACCTGACGATGAACTATGTCAGCACTGTACCTGACAATGAACTATTAGCACTGTGTACCTGACAATGAACATGTTAGCACTGTGCACCTGATAATGAACTATGTCAGCACTTGACCCTGACGATGAACTATGTCAGCACTGTGTACCCTGACAATGAACTATGTCAGCACTGTGTACCTACAATGAACTATGTCAGCACTGTGTTCCCTGACAATGAACTATGTTAGCACTGTGCACCCTGATAATGAACTGTAGCACTGCTGACGATGAACTATGTCAGCACCGTGTACCTTGACAATGAACTATGTCAGCACTGTGTACCTGACAATGAACTATGTAAGCACCATTACCCTGACAATGAACTATTTCAGCACTGTACCTGACAATGAACTATGTCAGCACTGTTACCCTGACAATGAACTATGTTAGCACTGTGCACCCTGATAATGAACTATGTCAGCACTGTGTACCGACGATGAACTATGTCAGCACCGTGTACCGACGATGAACTATGTCAGCACCGTGTACCCTGACAATGAACTATGTCAGCACTGTTACCTGACAATGAACTATGTCGCACTGTGTACCCTGACAATGAACTATGTCAGCACTGTGTACCCTGACGATGAACTATGTCAGCACTGTGTACCCTGACAATGAACTATGTCAGCACTGTGTACCCTGACAATGAACTATGTCAGCACTGTGTACCCTGACAATGAACTATGTTAGCACTGTGCACCCTGATAATGAACTATGTCAGCACTGTGTACCCTGACGATGAACTATGTCAGCACTGTGTACCCTGACAATGAACTATGTCAGCACTGTGTACCCTGACAATGAACTATGTCAGCACTGTGTACCCTGACAATGAACTATGTCAGCACTGTGTACCCTGACAATGAACTATGTTAGCACTGTGCACCCTGATAATGAACTATGTCAGCACTGTGTACCCTGACGATGAACTATGTCAGCACTGTGTACCCTGACAATGAACTATGTCAGCACTGTGTACCCTGACAATGAACTATGTTAGCACTGTGTACCCTGACAATGAACTATGTCAGCACTGTGTACCCTGACGATGTACTATGTCAGCACTGTGTACCCTGACAATGAACTATGTCAGCACTGTGTACCCTGACAATGAACTATGTCAGCACTGTGTACCCTGACAATGAACTATGTTAGCACTGTGCACCCTGATAATGAACTATGTCAGCACTGTGTACCCTGACGATGAACTATGTCAGCACCGTGTACCCTGACAATGAGCTATGTCAGCACCGTGTACCCTGACAATGAGCTATGTCAGCACTGTGTACCCTGACTGGGACAGATCAAGTGGAGGTGGTGACAACTTAGACTTTATTGAAAAGAATATAAATTAATGTTCACCCTCAAATGTTTCAGAGTCTGAGAAGACTACCTGGTCATCATTACTCACGCTTGTGTCTTAAAAATAAACTGGGGGGTTTAAACCCCTTTACACTTCAAACTTCCTAGAGAAAGAAACTCAATCAAGTTATAGTGAATAATTCTTTAAAATGTATAAAACTTTAAATAAATGTGACCAAAACTAAGTCAATGGACAGGTCCAGTGCGCCTGTGATGATGAGGTATGAATAGCTGGGAGCTGAGAGACGGTCTTCAAGTTTGAATGGGAATGATCATTTGGCAGATCTCGGGTTTCCTAATCGTCCAGTGAAAACAAGAATATTTAAAATGATCAGAACCGGTCAAAATAACCATATAAATTTCGTTATTCGGGAGAAGTCTCTCAGAGCTGTGTTTTGTAACTGCGCGAACATTTATTTAAGACCCCTCACATCATCTAGACTACGCCAAGCGAGTGCATCTTCAGACTAAGACACCACAAACAAATCAGAGGTCTCGTCAATCCAGTTGATAAATTTCAGTGTTTTTAAGGCAAAAAAAAAAAGAATATAAGAAACACTCTGCCACTTGGGAGATTGCCCATCTCAAAACTGCGAGTGCTCCGTACTCTGTATTACGGAGCACTCACAGATGAGTGCCCAGTGCCAAAATAGGGACTGTTCCTCCGAACAGTTCCTATTTTGGAAGTGAGTGTACATCTCTCTCCGCAGGCCCTGTAGTGGCTCTCTGCCTTGCTGCCCCAATCAACACTAAAAACGAGTGTTTTTGTGCCATGGCGCAAGCTGATCAAAATAGGTTACGTGGACTTGACTGTCCCAAGTCAACATACAGAGCGCCTCATTGGGTTCCTGGCAAGAGAAAATTCCTAGCATCCATCAGTTTCGGTAATCCAGCTAACTATCCTGATGGGGGTCACTGTCCATCCAAGTGTGGTACTATACCTGCGTGTCCACTCTGACACAAATATTGTATCAGATAGTGTTAGGAGACTGGGTTGTGATGGTACTCACATGTTAGAATTCAAACACAGCATATATGGAAACTTGGGCCATCTGTACTAATTTGTCCCACTAAGATCGGAGAGCCTTGGACCATGGGTAAGACGAGCAACAGACTTACTCAAAGAACCGGGTTCCAGGCTCATTGACACCACAAGGAGATCCTTACTGTTCCACAGTCTCGGTGTGGCCATCGAGAGGGTAGATGCTTCCTGCATCTCCACCTTCTGAGGAACTGGAGGAGATTCATAATATCACTTGAAATGTTCTATTGTATATATAATTGTGCTTTTTAAATAAATATATGTTAACACACACACACACACACACACACCTTATCCGGAGAACCAAAACCATTATGAATGGTTGCCCCGACCTCTAAGATCCTCTTCGGTAGGTACAAGAGAATAGGAGTCATATTTAGTGGGTGAAGACCCATAAGAGGTGTGGTTTCGTTCCATCGATGTATGAAAAAGCAAGTTTCAAGGGAAGGATGAATACATTTGCATAGGATACCTTGGTGATGAGACATAGAATATGTGATATCAAAACGCCTATATTTTGAAAACTTCGCCCAGGTTCCCTGAGGAAAATTGTGTGGCTGGGATACAGCTGCTGATGACTGTGGAAAAAGCGACTCAGAGTTTCTGTTGCTAAAATGATTTTGTCACCTAACTTTCAAAAAGTAGCGTGCACATTTTTCCCATAAATAAAGGGTCCCCGGCCCTATTTGGAAAAGATGTCGCACGTTGCCTCTATATTTGAGAATTGCTGAGGCATTCCACAAAGGGTTGTTTAGGTATTCCTCGTTCACCCTAAGTGTATCCAGGATAAATATCAGCAACTGTTGATGTACGTGTGCAACCTCCCTACACCATCTGCTTACCATCTGTCCAGGGTAACATGGTAAATCAACCAGGATTCCTCTGGCTGGCGTCGGGTATACCTTGCTGCGGTGACCTCTGATGATTGATAGTGGACTGTAGTGAAGCTTCTCTTCTTAGCACTGATCTTTCCGTGACTTTTTTAACTCTCACTCCCTATATTTGATGCAATACTTGCATAAACTGTTCTGCAACAATGTAAACTTATCAAATGGACTTTACAGGTAACATACAACTGTTGTATGTTACCGAGTACAACTGTTGTATGTTTTATTTGATGGGAAATAGGAATAATTCAAGTCAAATACACTGTATTTTTCTAATTTTCGGAAATTTTAATATATATCACTAAAACATACATTCGTTATAGAAAAATACATATATTCTAAGATATTTAACAAATATTTTACCGTAGCAGTTTATGCAACTATTTAAATACATTTAGTGAGTAATGGATTAACGTTCATTACATTTCATTTCTAGTTTATAGGACAAGTATAGGGAATATACTGCATAGAAAAAGAATAGGGAATATACTGTATATGACAAGTATAGGAAATATACTGCATAGGACAAGTATAGGGAATATACTGTATATGACAAGTATAGGGAATATACTGCATAGGACAAGTATAGGGAATATACTTCATAGGACAAGTATAGGGAATATACTGTATAGGACAAGTATAGGGAATATACTGCATAGGACAAGTATAGGGAATATACTTCATAGGACAAGTATAGGGAATATACTGCATAGGACAAGTATAGGGAATATACTGCATAGGACAAGTATAGGGAATATACTGCATAGGACAAGTATATGGAATATACTGCATAGGACAAGTATATGGAATATACACTACACTGTGACTAAAGATCCAAAGATAACTGAAGGAGTCAGTACGGTCATGCTGCTAAACACACGAGTCTCGTCTGGGAGTCAGAGAGTTTAATAAGTCTCTTACGGAGGATCAAGCCTCGGCGTTTCTCACGTAAAAAAAATGAGGCTAGCTCTCCTAAACACTAAAATCAGTCCCACTGGCATAGAACAATAGTGAAGTCTATGGCTTGAAGAATGGCTTAAGAATGTGCTTAAGTACAGAGCTTCACTCATAGTGGTGAGAGCGTTCCTTCTAGCACTCCTTAAACTCCTCCCTGGACACTTGCATCAAATTTCAAATCCTTTATATTGCTTTGCCTCCCTATCCTCACCGTGTTCAAAGGTACGGGCAAGTGAAGCCAAGTATTGTAGAGAATCGGACGTCATAGTCTTATTTATTTTCACCGAACACAAGTCATTTTGAGACTTCAATATTTCACTCATTTCTTTACTGTCATCATTGAAATTTCCATTTTGTTTGAGCAACGACCAAATACCCCATTGTGATTTTTGCCAAGGATTTGGGCAAGACATTGCAAGACAGGAAAAGGTCAACAATACCTGGGGACTGGGAAATATTCAAGTTTAAATCAACGATGGGAAAAGTATCTCCAATTCGTTGAATACTCTTAACTAGTAAGAAGGCATCCATCTTGAAAATTCAGAACAGTATACACTACTTATAATAGGTCAGTTTTGTAGTAATCGGCGCCACCACTGAGCCAGAATCAGATCAATCATAAAGAATTTAGAAGAGTTCTAATATTCTGCATTGTGACTTAACAAAAATAAGGCAGATGAACTACAAGTTAGAAGGTAACCTAACAAGACCAGAAGAGACTAGAACAAGCACTGCCCTATGTTTTACCCTTCCCTATCCTACCATAACCTCTCCTTCCCTCCCCTTCCCTACCATAACCTCTCCTTCCCTTCCCTATCCTACCAAACCTCTCCTTCCCTCCCTTACCCTACCATAACCTCTCCTTCCCTCCCCTACATTATACCTCCTTCCTTCACCTCCCCTACCATAACCTCTCCTTCCCTACCATTACCCCTCCTTCCCTCTCCAACCCTACCATAACCCCTCCCTCCCTCACCTACACTACCATAATCACTCCTTCCCTCCCCTACCCTACCATTACTCTTCCCCTACCTTACCATAAATCCTTCCCCTATCCTACCATACCATTACCACTCCCTCCCTTACCCAACCATAACCCTCCTTCCCCTACCATAACCCCTCCTCCCCTACCATAACCCCTCCTACCCTTACCATAACCCCTCCTTCCTTCCCCTACCTTAACAACACCTTCCCTCCCCTACCCTACCATAACAACCCTTTATTCTCTCTCTATCCTACCATAACACCTTCCATCCCCTACCCTAACACCTTCTCTCTCTTACCCTACCATAACAACCCCTCCTTCCCTCCCTTGCCCTAGAATACCAGCCCCTCCTTCTCTTCCTTACCCAACCATTACAAAACCTTCCCTCCCTCCAATTGCTGACCTGGAGAATGTACGATGGAAATAAATGGTATAAAATACCGACACAATGGAAAAATAAACACATAAGCAGAATAATGTGATCCTTTATTAACAACGTTTCGCCCACGCAGTGGGCTTTATCGAGTCACAAACAGATCTGTTTGTGTAACAGTGTTTGACAGAACAACATTGCTTCCCACTGTGTAACTGTCTAACAGAATAGGGTAGCAGCACACTGCTGGTATATCCAATTTTTCTAAATAACAAAAAATCAACTCACCTTAACTCACTCTTCACCCCAACCCCCCACCTCCCCTGTCCTGCCCCACCCATACCGCCTCCAAACCCAACCCAACCCTTCCCTTATAATAATAATCTTTATTTCTACAAGTACATGATGCAACTTGTACAATGACGTTACTACATAGAAAGCCCCTGCTTATGCAGAGCATTTTGGGCAAATTAGGTCAATTTTGTTCCCCAGGATGCGACCCACACCAGTCGACTAACACCCAGGTACCTATTACTGCTAGATGAACAGGGAGGGTAGGTGTCTTAAGGAGACACGCCCTAATGTTTCCACCCGTACCCGGGATCGAACCACGGACCTCAATGTATGAGCTGAGTGCGCTACCAACCGAGCTACTGGACACCCATCCCCGAATCTATCCTCTCCCCCACTCCAACTTAGTGCCACTAAACCCCACTCAACTAAACACTGACCTTGAGTTTACCACACACTCAATATCCCCCTCAACCCCACAACTCTTCTTCATCCCCACCCTAACACACCCCGCATCCCCCCCCCCCCACAGACAACTCTACATTCATACCCTGCCTCCTCCCTCACCCTTCCCCGGATCCTAACTAACACCCCCCTCCCCCTGCCCAACCGCCTCATCCCAAAAGACTGAACAAAAATATACGAGTTCCAATATCAGAAACAGAACCCTGAAACAGAGAGAGAGAGAGCCGATGTAGGTAACAGTTCTTAGTTTGTAAATAAAGGTAGGAAACCTTAACCTAACCTCGTAAAACCTGTGTAACAGAGAGAGAGAGAGAGAGAGAGAGAGAGAGAGAGAGAGAGAGAGAGAGAGCGTATTTACCTCTATGTGGTTACCTGTATGTTGCTGCAGGAGCCCCTAGTTTCTGGCCCCATATCTCTTAACTTGCCGCTTACCCCAGGGGCTCTGTCATACATACTCTTAAAGCTATGTATGAAGGCTGCCTCCAAAACTATATAGATTATTCCATTTCTTGTATGTGTGTGTGTGTGTGTGTGTGTACTCACCTAGTTGTGGTTGCAGGGGTCGATTCACAGCTCCTCGCCCCGGCACTTCACTGGCCGCTACTAGGTCACTCTTCCCGCTCCATGAGCTTTATCATACCTGCGCGCGCGCGTGTGTATGTATGTATGTGTGTGTGTGTGTGTGTGTGTGTGTGTGTGTGTGTGTGTGTGTGTGTGTGTGTGTGTGTGTGTGTGTGTGTGTGTCAGAGTTATGGTCGCAGGAGAATAAATATATAAAGCAAGGAGTTTATTCGAGTGGAATCAATATCGCCTACAAACGAGATTATTATACCAAGAGGAAGTGATCCAGCTGCACTCAACTTGTTCAAACTTCACCCTCTCTTCTTACTCTCCTGTTTTTTTCTAAGAAATGGGGGTATTTTTTGAGGGTTGGCTCCTTATCTTGTATGAGAATTTCTTTCTGTTTTTGAGAGGGACCTTTTCTTTTTTTAAAAGGGATCTTTTTTTTTTTTTAGAATGATCCTTTCTTTAGTATTTTTTTCTAAGAATTTCTCGTATTTTTTTTTTAGATTTTTTTTAGAAAATAAGTCTTTTTTTTGTCTTTTTCAAAAACAGGTTATTTTCATTTTTAAAACAAGACTTCCGTTTTTAAATTGGGAATTCTTTTCTTTATGTTTTTGAGATAATAATACTTTTCTTTTTTGGAATGGGGGAGTCGTTTTCGTTTTAGAACAAGAGACAGTTTTAAACTTGCTCTGTTGTTCATTATGTACATTAATAAGAGAAAATTAGGGAAATTTATTTTCCCCTATTTTTCTCGTTTGGCCTCGCTTAAATTAACTTGATTTTGTTAAAAAAAATTTTTTCGCTCACTTGGTCTCTTAGTCTTTAATTCTTTCATTCCATTTGTTTCTCAAGCCTTAATTTATTCCCTTATCCCAGTCTCTAGATCTCTCATCCTCTTTGCTTCTCAATTTTTCTTTTATTCTTTTCCTCTTAATCTCCGGTTTTTTAATTTCCATTTCGTCTTACTCTCAAATTCTCTTACTTATTCCCTTCTTCAGAATTTTTACCTTTCTCTTTCCTTTTGTCTTTTAGTTACCATATCCTCAGGATAAAAGGATTAATTAGGAACAATTCAAGATGACTAAGGATAAAATGCCTCCTCCTGCTTCGCCTCACCTGACTACAGTATATTAGCCACTTCTACGGTCCTATGCTGTACTTTCTTCAAGATTGATGGACTGAACACACAGACTCCTGGCTGAGGGACTGATTACCTCAAACTACTCCTCTCCTTACAACTTCCTTCTTTGTATTGGACTGATGTAGCCACTGTGTGGCGAATCGTTTCTTCAATAAAGATTCCTATATGTTGCTTTAGTGTCTTAATATTTAATACTGATACTGTGTAAATCTAACCTTTAGAGGTTTGCCAATCTGTCCCACATAGGATAAGTTGCAGCCTCGGCACCCAATCCTAAATAATGTTTTAGGGAATTCTTGATCAACATACTCTTACAGGCCGTGACTTTTTAAAACACAATTTGTATATTGAGTCTCTTTAGGGCATTCAGTAGGACTGATAAATTCTCAGCAGGACAAACGCATTCTTGTTATGAGGGGTTATTCTAGGGTCAGTCATATTACCTGGAGTTCCAGGGGTCAACGCCTCCGCGGCCCGGTCTGTGACCAGGCCTCATGGTGGATCAGGGCCTGATCAACCAGGCTGTTACTGCTTGCCGCATGCAGTCCAACGTACGAACCAGTCTGGCTGGTCAGGTACCGACTTTAGGTGCCTGTCAGGTGCCTGCTTGAAGACAGTCAGGGGTCTATTGGTAATCCCCCTTATGTAAGCTGGGAGGCAGTTGAACAGTCTTGGGCCCCTGACACTTATTGTGTTGTCTCTCAGCGTGCTAGTGGCACCCCTGCTTTTCATTGGCGAGATGTTGCATCGTCTTCAGAGTCTTTTGCTTTCGTAGGGAGTGATTTTCGTGTGCAAGTTTAGTACTAATCCCTCTAGGATTTTCCAAGTGTATAATGCATCTCTCCCGCCTGCGTTCCAGGGAGTACAGGTTAAGGAACTTCAAGCGTTCCCAGTAATTGAGGTGGTTTATCGCAGTTATGCGTGCCGTGAAGCACATTTTTAAGGTCAGCAATTTCACCTGCCTTGAAAGGTGCAAATAGTGTGCAGCAATATTCCAGCCTAGATAGAAGAAGCGACCTGAAGAGTGTCATCATGAGCTTGGCATCCCTGGTTTTGAAGGTTCTCATTATCCATCCTGTCATTTTTCTAGCAGATGCGATTGCTACGGTGTTATGGTCCTTGAAGGTGAGTTCCTCTGACATGATCACTCCCAGGTCTTTGACATTAGTTTTTCGCTCTACTGTGTGGTTGGAATTTGTTTTGTACTCCGATGAAATTTTAATTTCCTCACGTTTTCCATATCGGAGTAATTGATATTTCTAATCATTGAACTTCATATTGTTTTATGCAGCCCATTTAAAGATTTGATTGATATACGCTTGGAGTCATGCAGATTCGGGTGTCATCTGCAAAGGAAGACACGGCACTGTGGCTTAAAGGGGCTCTGGTGGTCTGGTGGCTAAAGCTCTCGCTTCACACGGCGAGGGTCTGGGTTCGATTCCCAGCCAGGGCAGAAACATTGGGCGTGTTTCTTTACACCTGTTGTCTATGTTCCCCATCAGTAAAATGGGTACCTGGGTGTTAGTCGACTGGTGTGAGTCGCATCCTGGGACACTGACCTAATCTGCCCGAAATGCTCAGCATAACAAGGGACTTTCTATATAGTAGTATGTCACTGATGTCAGCTAGGCCTGTATACCATGTACATATACTTGTAGTAAATAAAGATATTATTATTATTATTATTATTATTATTATTATTATTATTATATCCCTGTCTATGTCCGATATGAGGATGAGGAACAAGATGGGAGCAAGTACTGTGCCTTGTGGAACAGAGCTTTTCACCGTAGCCGCCTCAGACTTTACTCTGTTGACTACTACTCTTTGTGTTCTATTTGTTAGGAAATTATAGATCCATCTACCAACTTTTCCTGTTATTTCTTTATCACGCATTTTGTGTGCTATTACACCATGGTCACACTTGTCAAAGGCTTTTGCAAAGTCTGTGTATATAACATCTGCATTCTGTTTGTCATCTAGAGCATCCAGGACCTTGTTGTAGTGGTCGGGTAGTTGGGACAGACAGGAGCGACCTGCTCTAAACCCTTGCTGCCCTGGGTTGTGTAATTGATGGGTATCTAGATGAGTGGCGATCTTGCTTCTTAGAACCCTTTCAAAGATTTTTATGATATGGGACGTTATCGCTATTGGTCTGTAGTTCTTTGCTATTGCTTTACTGCCCCCTTTGTGGAGTGGGGCTATGTCTGTTGTTTTTAGTAACTGCGGGACGACCCCAGTGTCCATGCTCCCTCTCCATAGGATGTTAAAAGCAGTTCTTGATGAACACGGAGTTCCATGAGTCTGGACCTGGAGCGGAGTGCATGGGCATGTCATTTATCGCCTTTTCGAAGTGATTTGGCGTCAGGGTAATTTCAGATAGGTTTGCGTCTATCAAGTTCTGTGGCACTCATAAAAAGTTCATTTAGGTCTTCGACTTTCAGTTTGGTTAGCGGCTCGCTAAAAACTGAGTCATACTGGGACTTTAGTAACTCACTCATCCCGTTTAAGTAGGGGCCCAATACTGGATGTTGTTCTCGACTTTGATTTGGCATAAGAAAAGAAATACTTTGGGTTTCTTGATTCATGTAAGATTCCTTTAGGGTTTAGTTCGATGTTTCGATGTTCGATGATAAGTTTTCCTAGCTACCAACAGAGCAGGCTCTACAAACTCCTTAGGGTAACAGTTTTTTAGTAATATCGAAAAAATTTCTAATTTCATCATCCAAAAACTCAGGGCTACAAACTCAGTAAGTAGTTTCATGGTTGGAGTAATAGTGGATATCTGAACACACGTTCGTGGCCTTTCTGTATACTGTAAACGTAAACCTTCTATCAACTCTGTGGATCAGAACATCTAAAAATGGAAGTTTAAAGTCACTTCTTTCTCTACGGTGAATTTAATAGAGGGGACAAGGGAGTTAAGTCTCTGTAAAAATGTGTTAAGGTCCAAATAATTCGGCCGAAGACAAGATGTCATCCACATATCTGAACCACTTAGCTTCACAGGGTAGGATATTTTTCAACAGCTTAGTGTCAAAAAATTCAATATACATATTGCTCAACAGGGATGACATTGGATTTCCCATAGCCATTCCCTGCCTTTGAGAACAATATTTCCCTTCAAACTCAAACTTGCAATCAACCACACACAACATAATCAACCCATCAATAATGTTCTCATCAAATGGCATGGGGAACCCATCTAATTCTGCTTCCAGATAAGCTAGCAAAGTGGGCTGAGGCAAAGATCATTGTTCTATGTACTTCATGGCTAGAAAGAAATATTTTTGAGTCAGGAATTATTAAACACGATAAACATTCGTTATATAATGGTAGTTGTGGGTTATTCAAGCTCGATTCATTTATAATTGAGGCTATCATGCACAATCTAAAACCGGATTCTTATATGAATGCTCTGGATTGTCTAAGGTGCCAGGGTTCCACTATAAGGAATTAGGGCTTGGGGTTTTGTCTCTCCTTTTGAGGTTCGACCGTTAGTATACTCCTTAGGTGAGCCAGCCGCTGATCCGTTTTCCTTCAGTGTTTAAAATTTCCCTAATAAAATTGCCAGACATCTATATTCAGAATGTTAAGTCTGTATATTGCCTTGAAGTTCGATTGATAATTTTGATAACCGTTATGTTACCAATGTTAACTTTGCTAGATAACCAATCCAATACCTTTGTGGGCTGACCATCCTCTATTCTTATAATATTCAATCTATTTGGCATTAGGCACTCGTGTGCCTGGGGCACTATATTCCCGCCTCTCCTCCCAACCATATAAATGGTTATAAATATAACCATAATTTTTAAAGGGGTGGACCGGTAAGCCAGCGGAAGGCCTCGGTCAGATGACCAAAAGCTCCAACGGCGGGTCATCATCTGACTAAGACCCGCGTCAGGAAACACTTGTCCGGTGTCCTGACGAACCTTACCTAACCTCAGACTTAGCAAGTGTCTTTTGGAACCAATCTTCTGAGAATTCTTACTCATTCCTGCAACTTTGCAAGTTCCTGATGTGTTGATTACAACATGAAAGGCTGTTTTGCATATACGTATATATATATATATATATATATATATATATATATATATATATATATATATATATATATATATATATATATATATATATATATATTTTCGATAACAACACTGCGACTAGCCAAGGATTCGAACCCATGTTGTTTTGGCCCGCCTCATGGTGAGCGAAAACCATATGACGTTCTAACCCACAGGACCACCAAATCCTACAACAATATGATGTGTAATAAGGACATAATTCAGCTGTTCCGCTATGGAAAACTTGATGAAATATAGACTGCAACTGACTACAACACAAACCAGAATAAATAAAGTGGAAGTTTGAGAGATTTTGGAGTGAAAATATCAAAATATCAATCATTCAAGGACCATAACATTGTTATTATCACAGCTGCAAGGAAAACGATAGGCTTACCAGAACAAGAGAAGATAAGCCCATGTTGAAGCACTAGTCTTGTTCTCTTCAAGCTGGACTAATGCTAGTTCAAGGTCCTATCAAAACAGACGAAACTGCAGAGCTTGAGAACGTACAGAACCTCTACTGCCTGGAAGGTAGGCGAGAAAGATACATCATAATCTATACCTGGTAAATTCTGGAGGAAGCAGTCTGAAACCTGCACACCGAAATCATTCCACTTTATAGCAATAGGCTTAACGAAAAGCACGGATACAATGAGTACCTAAGAGAGAACTCAGTAAGTGTAAAAGAACCAAAACTCTTCAACATCCCTTCATACGTAAGTTAAATTAAAAAGGTGTCTTCAAGAGAGAATGTTGTAATTTTCCCTAATCACTTCCTGATAAGCGAAACTCGTGCATGCATTGATCTGTGTGGCTAGTATGAACAGCCAGGTCCATCACGTCAACAACCAGGTCCATCACGTCAACAGCCAGGTCCATCACGTCAACAGCCAGGTCCATCACGTCAACAACCAGGTCCATCACATCAACAACCGGAAGACCTGGTCTGGGATCAAGCCGCGGGGGCGGTGGACCCCCGAAACCAACCACAGGTAACATACAATTCCAATAGTCAAGAAAAGGGGTCACTATGACCAATTCCTTCACTAATGTTTCATTGGTCTAACTACGATTTTGGATAAACAAATGGAAAGTTATAATAATCTTGTTAGATAACTTAACGCTGATATTTATATAAATTTTGCAAAAAAAAAAAAAAATCCTATCTAACAAATTTACAAAAAGTTTAAATTACATGAATATTATCTGGAACAAACGTTTCTTCATATACATAATACAACTATATTTCGATGCCTTAGATTAAGCTCGGCATCGAAAAATCTTTCTAGACAAAACAAATCTGAACGGAATATAGTAGACAAACATTAAGCCTGGATCAACGTATCATGCTTAGATCAACGTATCATGCCTGGATAAAAGTATCATGCTTGGTTCAACGTATCATGCCTGGATCAACGTATCATGCTTGGATCAACGTATCATGCCTGGATCAACGTATTATGCTTGGATCAACGTATGATGCCTGGATCAACGTATTATGCTTGGATCAACGTATGATGCCTGGATCAACGTATGATGCCTGGATCAACGTATCATGCCTGGATCAACGTATCATGCTTGGTTCAACGTATCATGCTTGGATCAACGTATCATGCCTGGATCAACGTATCATGCTCGGATCAACGTCTAGTTTAACAATAATAAAGAGTGATTTAGTACAGACAAGAGTCTGAGTGACTGCACAAACCTAAGGTAGTTAGTTCTGCAAGGATGGTCCCTCGACCGTCTGTCTCCCGCGGACTTGATAAAGAACTACCCACAGAGATGTTGCCATAGTGAAAACTATTTCTGTTAGTTCTTTACTCACATAGCTTTTGTATCCGTATTGCCTTTCTTGTGTCCGTATTGCCTTTCTTGTGTCCCTATTGCCTTTCTTGTGTCCCTATTGCCTTTCTTGTGTCCCTATTGCCTTTCTTGTGTCCCTATTGCCTTTCTTGTGTCCCTATTGCCTTTCTTGTGTCCCTATTGCCTTTCCTGTGTCCCTATTGCCTTTCCTGTGTCCCTATTGCCTTTCCTGTGTCTCTATTGCCTTTCCTGTGTCCCTATTGCCTTTCCTGTGTCCCTATTGCCTTTCCTGTGTCCCTATTGCCTTTCCTGTGTCCCTATTGCCTTTCTTGTGTCCCTATTGCCTTTCTTGTGTCCCTATTGCCTTTCTTGTGTCCCTATTGCCATTCTTGTGTCCCTATTGCCTTTCTTGTGTCCATATTGCCTTTCTTGTGTCCATATTGCCTTTCTTGTGTCCATATTGCCTTTCTTGTGTCCATATTGTCTTTCTTGTGTCCATATTGCCTTTCTTGTGTCCATATTGCCTTTCTTGTGTCCATATTGCCTTTCTTGTGTCCATATTGCCTTTCTTGTGTCCATATTGTCTTTCTTGTGTCCATATTGCCTTTCTTGTGTCCATATTGCCTTTCTTGTGTCCGTATTGCCTTTCTTGTGTCCGTATTGCCTTTCTTGTGTCCGTATTGCCTTTCTTGTGTCCATATTGCCTTTCTTGTGTCCCTATTGCCTTTCTTGTGTCCATATTGCCTTTCTTGTGTCCCTATTGCCTTTCTTGTGTCCCTATTGCCATTCTTGTGTCCCTATTGCCTTTCTTGTGTCCATATTGCCTTTCTTGTGTCCATATTGCCATTCTTGTGTCCCTATTGCCTTTCTTGTGTCCATATTGCCTTTCTTGTGTCCATATTGCCTTTCTTGTGTCCATAGCCTTGTCCATGCTTCTTGTGTCCATATTGCCTTTCTTTGTATTTTGTGTCCATATTGTCTTTCTTGTGTCCATATTGCCTTTCTTGTGTCCGTATTGCCTTTCTTGTGTCCGTATTGCCTTTCTTGTGTCCGTATTGCCTTTCTTGTGTCCGTATTGCCTTTCTTGTGTCCATATTGCCTTTCTTGTGTCCATATTGCCTTTCTTGTGTCCCTATTGCCTTTCTTGTGTCCATATTGCCTTTCTTGTGTCCCTATTGCCTTTCTTGTGTCCCTATTGCCTTTCTTGTGTCCATATTGCCTTTCTTGTGTCCATATTGCCTTTCTTGTGTCCATATTGCCTTTCTTGTGTCCATATTGCCTTTCTTGTGTCCATATTGCCTTTCTTGTGTCCATATTGCCTTTCTTGTGTCCATATTGTCTTTCTTGTGTCCATATTGCCTTTCTTGTGTCCATATTGTCTTTCTTGTGTCCATATTGCCTTTCTTGTGTCCATATTGCCTTTCTTGTGTCCGTATTGCCTTTCTTGTGTCCGTATTGCCTTTCTTGTGTCCGTATTGCCTTTCTTGTGTCCGTATTGCCTTTCTTGTGTCCGTATTGCCTTTCTTGTGTCCGTATTGCCTTTCTTGTGTCCATATTGCCTTTCTTGTGTCCATATTGCTTTTCTTGTGTCCATATTGCCTTTTTTGTGTCCATATTGCCTTTCTTGTGTCCGTATTGCCTTTCTTGTGTCCGTATTGCCTTTCTTGTGTCCGTATTGCCTTTCTTGTGTCCGTATTGCCTTTCTTGTGTCCGTATTGCCTTTCTTGTGTCCGTATTGCCTTTCTTGTGTCCGTATTGCCTTTCTTGTGTCCGTATTGCCTTTCTTGTGTCCGTATTGCCTTTCTTGTGTCCGTATTGCCTTTCTTGTGTCCGTATTGCCTTTCTTGTGTCCGTATTGCCTTTCTTGTGTCCGTTTGCCTCTTCGTATTGCCTTTCTTGTGTCCGTATGTTGCCTTTCTTGTGTCCGTATTGCCTTTCTTGTGTCCGTATTGCCTTTCTTGTGTCCGTATTGCCTTTCTTGTGTCCGTATTGCCTTTCTTGTGTCCGTATTGCCTTTCTTGTGTCCGTATTGCCTTTCTTGTGTCCGTATTGCCTTTCTTGTGTCCGTATTGCCTTTCTTGTGTCCGTATTGCCTTTCTTGTGTACAATGATTCTTTCTCGTGTCCACATAGTTTTTTGTCGTGTACATATAGGCTTTCCAGTGTGCACATAGTTTCCCCGTGTGCACATACTTTCCCCCGTGTGCACAGTTTCCCCCAGTGTACACAGTTTCCCTTGTGTGCACATAGAAGTCTCTAGCAGTTTTAGAAGAGGGATTTCCTTCTGTTTAGCTGATACCACTGAAAAAAATACCATTAGGTCTCTAACCGAAGAGTTTCCAGCTATAAGTGGCAGAGCTGGAACAGCATTTCCAAGGTTTGCTCTGGTATGCTGAGACAACGTTTCGCCCTATAAAGAGCCATGTTAGTCTCTGCTATATTGGGATAGTTTTGCTCTATATAGAGATAAGCTTTACTATGATGAAGACAACGCTGTCCATTACACAGAACAAAGATTTGCCCTCGTATATTGCGGCAGTGTTCCGCTCTGTACAGAGTCCATGTTTATTCGGGTATAACCCTGCTTATACTGCTCCACTCACCAGAATTTTAACTTCCATAAATGTTTCTACATGCCGGTAGAATTTTTCTACTCCGTAAAGTAGCTGCAGTAGAAATATCAGCTGACACTGGCGTTTTCCAAGAGGCTGGAAGAGGGGGCGTTTAGATTATCAGGGCGATACGATAACCACCCAGCTATCGTATATCGTTTTGGCTGGCAGCCACCGAAGATGGCTTCCTACACTCCCGGCCTGCAGCCTGCGGGTGAAATCTGATGCAAGTAGGTCAGCCTGTATCTCTACTGCTGGTTACAGGAGTGTAATATTCCTGCTTGGTTCACTATCATTGATAGTACCAGTCACGTCTTGATGTTTCCAATAATACCATCTTAATGAATTCAACAGTACTTCTTAATGTATTCAACAGTACTTCTTAATGTATTCAACAATACTTCTTAATGTATTCAACAATACTTCTTAATGTATTCAACAATACTTCTTAATGTATTCAACAATACTTTCTTAATGTATTCAACAATACTTCTTAATGTATTCAACAATACTTCTTAATGTATTCAACAATACTTCTTAATGTATTCAACAATACTTCTTAATGTATTCAACAATACTTCTTAATGTATTCAACAATACTTCTTAATGTATTCAACAATACTTCTTAATGTATTCAACAATACTTCTTAATGTATTCAACAATAATTCTTAATGTATTCAACAATACTTCTTAATGTATTCAACAATACTTCTTAATGTATTCAACAATACTTCTTAATGTATTCAACAATACTTCTTAATGTATTCAACAATACTTCTTAATGTATTCAACAATACTTCTTAATGTATTCAACAATACTTCTTACGCATTAAACAATATTTCTTGATACAGTCAACAATACAACTTGCTGTGTTCAACAGTACTTATTTATGTGTTCAACAATACTACTTCATGCACTCAACATTACTCCTCCCAATACAATCATCTTAGTACTTCCAACACTACCATCTTAGTACTTCCAACACTACCATCTTAGTACTTCCAACACTACCATCTTAGTACTTCCAACACTACCATCTTAGTACTTCCAACACTACCATCTTAGTACTTCCAACACTACCATCTTAGTACTTCCGACACTACCATCTTAGTACTTCCAACACTACCATCTTAGTACTTCCAACACTACCATCTTAGTGCTTCCAACACTACCATCTTAGTGCTTCCAACACTACCATCTTAGTGCTTCCAACACTACCATCTTAGTGCTTCCAACACAACCATCTTAGTACTTCCAACACTACCATCTTAGTGCTTCCAACACTACCATCTTAGTGCTTCCAACACTACCATCTTAGTGCTTTCAACACTACCATCTTAGTGCTTTCAACACTACCATCTTAGTGCTTTCAACACTACCATCTTAGTTCTTCCAACACTACCATCTTAGTGCTTCCAACACTACCATCTTAGTTCTTCCAACACTACCATCTTAGTGCTTCCAACATATAGGTGAGTACAAATAGAGAGCGTGTCTGTCTGGCGCCCAGCAGACGGAGGATCAAGCCTCCACAAAGTATTGCGCTGAATAACCCAAATAGGTTTAGCGCTTAACATGAATTAAAATAAAAAAAATAAAAGTGCTTCCAACACTACCATCTTAGTGCTTCCAACACTACCATCTTAGTGCTTCCAACACTACCATCTTAGTGCTTCCAACACTACCATCTTAGTGCTTCCAACACTACCATCTTAGTGCTTCCAACACTACCATCTTAGTGCTTCCAACACTACCATTTTAGTGCTTCCAACACTACCATCTTAGTGCTTCCAACAATACTATCTTTACAAATTATTAGTGTAATTGTAACCTCTAGACTGCATCCTTGCCAACCTCCGCCCCGTTCTCTCTCTCTCTCTCTCTCTCTCTCTCTCTCTCTCTCTCTCTCAGTAACAACGTTCTCGTAACAAAAAAGTCAGCCTTTGTGTGAAAGTTTTCAACTTGCAGATATATATAAAAATTTTAATGAGGCAACTAAAGTGCTGAAAAAAAGTTTTTGTTCACTATCCGCGAAGCCATATATCATACAATCATAGATGCACATGTATTTCTGTACACACAATACGTAGTCATACCTACACGTGTGCGTAGTTATTACGTACTTGTATAGTCATACGTTCATTTACAGACTTACACGCATACATGGGAGGGCATACTATCAATATTTATACCGTGTACTCACCTGTTTGTGGTTGCAGGGGTCAAGTCATAGCTCCTAAACCCGCCTCTTCACTGGTCGCTACTAGGTCCTCTATCTCTCTCTCTTCTCCATGAGTGTTATCATACCTCGTCTTAAAACTTTGTATGGTTCCTGCCTCCACTACATCACTTTCCATACTATTCCACTTCCTGACAACTCTATGACTACAGAAATACTTCCTAACGTCTCTCTGACTCAACTGAGTCTTCAACTTCCAATTGTGACCGCTTGTTTCTGTGTCCCATCTCTGGAACATCCCGTCTCTGCCCACCTTGTCAATTCCTCGCAGTATTTTATATGTCGTTATCATGTCTCTCATAACCCTCCTGTCCTCCAGTGTCGTAAGGCCGATTTCCCTTAACCTTTCTTCGTAGGACATTTCCCTTAGCTCTGGAGTATGTGTGTGTGTGTGTGTGTGTGTGTGTGTGTGTGTGTGCGCCGAATAAGTAAAACTTGCTATTTTGGCTTAAATAGCAACGCTCTTGTTGCCGAATAAGCCAAGCGAAAATTTTGAGTATGCAATAATTTCGCAAAAATAATTCTGAACTTAACGAAAAAAATATATATATTTCATTGCGTTTGTTTATTATTAAATTACTGTAAACTTATCTAAAATATATTTAGTTGGATTAGGCTCTAATTAAATTACGCTTGTCATAATAAGGTTAAGTAAGTTTTCTAAATTTTTTTTTGGTACAAATTCATTAATTTTTACATTATTATAAATGAAAAAAATAGGAGAGGAGAGTTACTAAATGTAGAGTTAGAGGTATCGGGAAGATGGAGGGAATATTTTGAGGAATTCTTAAATGTTGAAGAGAGGGAAGCTGTGATTTCGTATATAGGGCAAGGAGGAATATCATCTTGTAGGAGTGTGGAAGAACCAGTTGTGAGTGTGGGGGAAGTTCGTGAGGCAGTGAGTAGAATGAAAGGGGGTAAAGCAGCTGGGATTGATGGGATAAAGAAAGAAATGTTAAAAGCAGGTGAGGATATACTTTTGGAGAGGTCATGCATAGTTCCTTTGTATAAAAGCAAAGGGGACAAAAGCGAGTGCAAAAATTATAGGAGAATAAGTCATGAGTATACCTGGTAAAGTGTATGGTAGAGTTATTATTGAAAGAATTAAGAGTAAGACGGAGAGCAGGATAGCAGATGAGCAAGGAGGCTTTAGAAAAGGTAGGGGGTGTGTAGACCAAGTGTTTGCAGTGAAACATATAGGTGAATAGTATTTAGATGAGGGTAAAGAGGTTTTTGTGGCATTTTTGGATTTGAAAAAGGCGTATGACAGGGTGGATAGGGGGGCAATGTGGCAAATGTTGCAAATGTATGGAATAGGAGGTAGGTTACTGAATGCAATGAAGAGTTTTTACGAGGATAGAGGCGCTCAGGTTAGAGTATGTAGGAGAGAAGGAGATTATTTCCCAGTAAAAGTAGGCCTTAGACAAGGATGTGTGATGTCACCATAATTGTTTAATATATTTATGGATGGGGTTGTAAGAGAAGTGAATGCGCGGGTGTTGGCAAGAGGTGTGGGGTTTAGAGATGAAGAATCTAACACAAAGTGGGAGTTGTCACAGTTGCTCTTTGCTGATGACACTGTGCTTTTTGGAGATTCTGAAGAGAAGTTGCAGAAGTGGGTTGATGAGTTTGGTAGGGTATGTAAAAGAAGAAAATTAAAAGTGAATATAGGAAAGAGTAAGGTGATGAGGATAAAAAAAATAGGTAACGAAAGATTGGATATCAGGTTGGAGGGAGAGAGTATGAAGGAGGTGAATTTATTCAGATATTTTGGAGTGGACGTATCAGTAGATGGGTCTATGAAGGATGAGGTGAATCATAGATTTGATGAGGGAAAAAGGTGAGTAGTGCACTTATGAGTCTGTAGAGACAAAGAACTTTGTCCATGGAAGCAAAGAGGGGAATGTATGAGAGTATAGTTATACCAACACTCTTATATGGGTACTCACCTAATTGTACTCACCTAATTGTGGTTGCAGGGGTCGAGACTCAGCTCCTGGCCCCGCCTCTTCGCTGTCTGCTACTGGGTCTCTGCTCTCCCTGCTCCATGAGCTTTATCATACCTTGTCTTAAAACTATGTATGGTTCCTGCCTCCACTATATCTTTCTCTAGACTATTCCACTTCCTGACTACTCTGTGGCTGAAGAAATGCTTCCTAACATCCCTTTGACTCATCTGAGTCTTCAGCTTCCAGTTGTGTCCCTTTGTTTCTGTGTTCCATCTCTGGAACATTATGTCACTGTCTACCTTGTCGATTCCCCGCAGTATTTTGTATGTCGTTATCATGTCTCCTCTGACCCTTCTTTCCTCCAGTGTTGTTAGTCCTATTTCCCTCAACCTCTCTTCATAGGACAGACCCATGAGTTGTGGAACTAACCTTGTCGCAAACCTTTGCACTTTCTTTAGTTTCTTTACGTGCTTGACCAGGTGTGGGTTCCAGATTGGTGCTGCATATTCTATGATGGGCCTGACGTACACTGTTTACAGTGTCTTGAACGATTCCTTAAGGTAACGGAACGCTAATCTTAGGTTTGCCAGTCGCCCATATGCTGCCGCAGTTATCTGGTTGATGTGTGCCTCCGGAGACGTGCTTGGCGTTATACTCACCCCAAGGTCTTTCTCCTTTGCTGAGGTTTGTAGTCTTTGTCCGCCTAGCCTGTACTCTGTCAGCGGTCTTCTTTGCCCTTCTCCGATTTTCATGACTGCATTTGGTGGGATTGAATTCGAGAAGCCAGTTGCTAGACCAGATGTCAAGCTTGTCCAGGTCTGATTGAAGTCCTGCTTGGTCCTCCTCCGATGTGTTTCTCCGCATTAATTTCACATCATCTGCGAACAGAGACACTTCTGAGTCTATCCCATCCGTCATGTCATTTACATATACCAAGAATAACACTGGTCCTAGGACTGACCCCTGCGGTACGCCGCTCGTCACAGGCGCCCACTGTGATACCTCATCACGCACCATGACCCGTTGTTGCCTCCCTGTGAGGTATTCCCTGATCCATTCCAGTGCCCTTCCTGTTATACATGCTTGTTCTTCCAACTTCTTTACTAATCTCATGTGAGGAACTGTGTCGAAGGCGAATGCGAAGGTGAATGTTGCAACAAGGAGAAGGCTGGAGGCAGTGGAGATGTCATGTCTGAGGGCAATGTGTGGTGTGAATATAATGCAGAGAATCCGTAGTTTTGAACTTAGGTGGTGCTGCAGGATTACCAAAACTATTATCCAGAGGGCTGAGGAGGAGTTGTTGAGGTGGTTCGGACATGTCATGCGAGAGGAGGGACCAAAATAGAATGACTTCGAGTGTATAAATCTGTAGTGGAGGGAAGGCGGGGTAGGGGTCGGCCTTGGAATGGTTGGAGGGAGGGGGTAAAAAAAAGGTTTTGTGTGCGAGTGCCTTTGACTTCCAGCAAGCATGGGTGAGCGTGTTAGATAGGAGCGAATGGAGACAGATGGTTTTTAGGACTCGACGTGCTGTAGGAGTGTGAGCAAGGTTACATTTATGAATGGATTCAGGAAAACCGGCAGGCCGGACTTGAGTCCTGGAGTGTAAGCGAGCCTTCTGGCAAGACAGTGATGGAGTAAATGATGATGTGGGCTTTTCTTTTTTGGGCCACCCTGCCTTAGTAGGAGAAGGCCGATGCCGATGTGTTAATAATAAAAAAGAACAATAAATGAAAAAAAAAAGAAATTTAAACGTATAAGAGAAAATTTCAAAAATTACTTAATTTTAAATGGGTTCTTGCTAACTGACCGGTTTTACCTATTAGGCACGACATTATATATATATATATATATATTATATATATATATATATATATATATATATATATATATATATATATATATATATATATATATATATATATAACCCGCCTCAGCATGGGTTCGACCCGTGGCTAGTGCAGTGTTGTTATTGATCAATACCACTCATTCGTGGTTACTATAATATAATATACTGCTTGTTGAGCTAGTACACCAAACAGGGAGTGCAATGAAATTAGCTTAGAGGCGTCCACACCACCGTATGTCCTTGGGTGGCGAGTACAACATCCAGTTCTACTGGATGCGCTACTCTTAAGGATTGTGTGGTTCAGCTGACTAGTGTCATGTGTTTTCGCTCACCATGAAGCGGGCCAAAACAGCATGGGTTCGACCCTGGGTAGTGCAGTGTTGTTATTGATATATATATATATATATATATAATATATATATATATATATATATATATATATATATATATATATATATACGTATATATATATATATATATATATATATATATATATATATATATATATATATATATATATATATATATATATATATATATATATATATATACACTAACGAATATTCATCCAACATTATCTTTATTAATGCATGGTTATAGTCGTCTCGAGTATTAGTATACATTATTTTATGTATATCTGTTGCATTTATACCTACACTAATGAATCGTTATATCAGTCATATTTGTTATCCACGTATAAAACTTATTTTTTAATTTTAAGAAGAAATTTCCCACTATCTCACAAGCGTCAAATCAACAAACATGAGACATACGAGACACTTCATCAAATAAAGGAATATCGTATCTGTGTGAAGAGTTAGACACATGTGCAACATCTGGGTATCTTTATTTGTAGACGTTTCGCCAACTAGTGGCTTTAACAGAACAATACATGGATATGATGTGAAGACTATTGAACTATATGCGGTGGTGAAGACCACCGCATATAGTTCAGGCTGAGGGACTGATTACCTTATCTTTTGTATATAGTTCAACAGTCTTCACATTATGTCCATGTTTTTTACTGATAAAGCCACTGGTTGGCGAAACGTCTACCAATAAAGATATCTATATTCACATGTGTCTAATATTTTATCTTGTCGGTATTGTATATCATTCATATACAACTGTAACTGGGGGCCAGGAGATAGCGAGTACTGGTCAGAGTGAGACAAGTGTGATGACTGGTGTACTACAAGTATCACTACTGGGCCCTCTTCCATTCCTGATTTAATTTGTAAATAAATACCGACCCTCGTGAAAAAAGACTCGTATGCGTTTCTGGTTGTCGATTATGTAAAGGCTAATGAGGAGAATATGCACAGTAAAATAACCCCTGAGAAGAGTAAACCAGGACGTGGACAGACTGCACAGTACACCAGGACGTGGACAGACTGCACAGTACACCAGGACGTGGACAGACTGCACAGTACACCAGGACGTGGACAGACTGCACAGTACACCAGGACGTGGACAGACTGCACAGTACACCAGGACGTGGACAGACTGCACAGTACACCAGGACGTGGACAGACTGCACAGTACACCAGGACGTGGACAGACTGCACAGTACACCAGGACGTGGACAGAGTGCACAGTACACCAGGACGTGGACAGACTGCACAGTACACCAGGACGTGGACAGACTGCACAGTACACCATGACGTGGACAGACTGCACAGTACACCAGGACGTGGACAGACTGCACAGTACACCAGGACGTGGACAGACTGCACAGTACACCAGGACGTGGACAGACTGCACAGTACACCAGGACGTGGACAGACTGCACAGTACACCAGGACGTGGACAGACTGCACAGTACACCAGGACGTGGACAGACTGCACAGTACACCAAGACGTGGACAGACTGCACAGTACCCCATGACGTGGACAGACTGCACAGTACCCCATGACGTGGACAGACTGCACAGTACACCAGGACGTGGACAGACTGCACAGTACACCAGGACGTGGACAGACTGCACAGTACACCAGGACGTGGACAGACTGCACAGTACACCAGGACGTGGACAGACTGCACAGTACACCAGGACGTAGACAGACTGCACAGTACACCAGGACGTGGACTGCACAGTACACCAGGACGTGGACAGACTGCACAGTACACCAGGACGTGGACAGACTGCACAGTACACCAGGACGTGGACAGACTGCACAGTACACCAGGACGTGGACAGACTGCACAGTACACCAGGACGTGGACAGACTGCACAGTGCACCAGGACGTGGACAGACTGCACAGTACACCAGGACGTGGACAGACTGCACAGTACACCAGGACGTGGACAGACTGCACAGTACACCAGGACGTGGACAGACTGCACAGTACACCAGGACGTGGACAGACTGCACAGTACACCAGGACGTGGACAGACTGCACAGTACACCAGGACGTGGACAGACTACACAGTACACCAGGACGTGGACAGACTGCACAGTACACCAGGACGTGGACTGACTGCACAGTACACCAGGACGTGGACAGACTGCACAGTACACCAGGACGTGGACAGACTGCACAGTACACCAGGACGTAGTCCGACTGCACAGTACACCAGGACGTGGACAGACTGCACAGTACACCAGGACGTGGACAGACTGCACAGTACACCAGGACGTGGACAGACTGCACAGTACACCAGGACGTAGACAGACTGCACAGTACACCAGGACGTGGACAGACTGCACAGTACACCAGGACGTGGACAGACTGCACAGTACACCAGGACGTGGACAGACTGCACAGTACACCAGGACGTGGACAGACTGCACAGTACACCAGGACGTGGACAGACTGCACAGTACACCAGGACGTGGACAGACTGCACAGTACACCAGGACGTGGACAGACTGCACAGTACACCAGGACGTGGACAGACTGCACAGTACACCAGGACGTGGACAGACTGCACAGTACACCAGGACGTGGACAGACTGCACAGTACACCAGGACGTGGACAGACTGCACAGTACACCAGAACGTGGACAGACTGCACAGTACACCAGGACGTGGACAGACTGCACAGTACACAAGGACGTGGACAGACTGCACAGTACACCAGGACGTGGACAGACTGCACAGTACACAAGGACGTGGACAGACTGCACAGTACACCAGGACGTGGACAGACTGCACAGTACACCAGGACGTGGACAGACTGCACAGTACACCAGGACGTGGACTGCACAGTACACCAGGACGTGGACTGCACAGTACACCAGGACGTGGACTGCACAGTACACCAGGACGTGGACAGACTGCACAGTACACCAGGACGTGGACAGACTGCACAGTACACCAGGACGTGGACAGACTGCACAGTACACCAGGACGTGGACAGACTGCACAGTACACCAGGACGTGGACAGACTGCACAGTACACCAGGACGTGGACAGACTGCACAGTACACCAGGACGTGGACAGACTGCACAGTACACCAGGACGTGGACAGACTGCACAGTACACCAGGACGTGGACAGACTGCAGCAAATGTAAGAATGTGAATATCGGACATGGATAAAGTCATATAAATGGTTTAGATGAGAGAGTGTGCAACATTTGGGAATCTTTTTCGAGGAAACGTTAAGCCAGCCAATGGGTTCTTCAGTCCAACACAGAAAGGAACGGTGGAAGATGAGGAGGAGTTTGAGGTAGTCAGTCCCTCAGCCTGGAGTAGATGTGTTTGAACACAGGTGCAAATGGCGAGATATTTTAGTGAAGAAAAGTTTCTCTCTCCTCAAATTTTGTAAAGCCATTGGCTTAACAAAGTTCCTATAGGACAAAATGTTCCCGAAATAAAATGTGCCATTAGTTGCACGTCTCTCCTTTTAAGTAACATGGATAAAGAAGACCGTATAAGAAACATAGACTGGAGAGACGAAAGTTAGAACCTCAAACAAGGATAATGATCAAAGTGATAAATATAACAAACCAACATATCACCTATGAGGAATATCCGCGAGTGTACATAGAAAAAATGCAATTCAGGAGCACTAAAGCTGTATGGTTCACGCAGCGTCAGGGGAGAATAGAAGGTCAGATCCAATTCCTTGGATCCAAAGTCCATCACCAGCGTCAAGGAACCTACGTAGACAAACTGACTCCTTCGGGACTTATGCATGATCTGTCTACCTGACATCGTGCGCAGTACCAACATAAATTGTCTAGAGATACGCTACAAGACTAGCCCCAGGGATAAGAACAAAGACTCACATAAAAAAATAACTTCAAGACAACACAAGCCATCACCCCCCCCCCATCCACCAACCTGTTTACTATATATTTATGATCAAACAGTTACTCACTTATTCATAAAGACATACTGAACTACCATACAACATATGCAATGAAACATTCATACAAACTCCCTCGGTTACTCTTGCATTCAGACATTCATACATGCTCTTTGCTAAAGTTATACATTCAGTCATACAATCAAAAACTCACACACATTGTGCGTCAGTGTGTTTACAAAAGGAGATGAGCTTTAACAAATAACGTTACTGAGATGCTGCAGAGAAAATGAGATCTGAAGTACATGTAGGATAAGGTTATGGAAAGAGAGAGAGAGAGAGAGAGAGAGAGAGAGAGAGAGAGAGAGAGAGGAGAGAGAGAGAGAGAGAGAGAGAGAGAGAGAGAGAGAGAGAGAGAGAGAGAGAGAGAGAGAGAGAGAGAGAGAGACAGTCACAATATTCAGGCATGAAAACAGAAAGGCAGTGTTGAAATAGAGGTGAGGACAAAAATAAATTATGCAAGTCACTCTTGACAAGGTCCTCAAGCAGATAGGTTAAAACCAAACAAGTCACTAGGCCCTAACTGCTTTCAAGAGTTATAAAAGAATCGTAATAACACGACTGCACACAAACCATGAAACGGGTGGGGTTTGAACTTATGGCGAGTTTTAGGACTCGCTTGCCATGGGTTCAAGCCTCACCCGTTCCGTGGTTTGTTATAAAAGAATGTAAGGAGGAACTTAACAAACTATTAGCTTGTCTCTTCAACAAATCACTATAAACGAGTATCGCGTTAGCCTTAAACTTTAGACCAGTCAGCCTAACTTTAATTGTAGAAAAGTTGACGGAATCAATAATTGGGGTTGAAATTCGAAGCCACCTTGAAAATTGTGATATAATCAACGAATCGCAGCACCTTATTACGAAGTGGCATTCCTGCCTTACAAATTTACAATTTTTGTTACCAAGGTATTGGAAGAAGTAGATCAAGAAAAAGAATACGATATCGTATATGTGGATTTCAGTAAGCTCTTTGATAGAGTACCACACAGGACATTGTTGAGGAAGGTAGCAGCACACGGAATAGGTGGAGAAATTATCTCTTGGATGGAAGCATAGTTGACCGATAGACAACAGACTTTACATAACAGAGGAGTTATCAGAACTAGGGTACCCGTTACCAGTATTGTTCCACAGGGGTCAGTGTTGGGACCTTAATTGTTCACAATATATATAAACCACTTAGATGAGGGAATAAATAGCTATATAAACAAGTTGCTGATGGCACTAAAATAGACTGTCAAAGCAATTCTGTTGAGGACATTATAGTGCTACAGAATGACCTGGATAGGTTGATGTTGTGGTCGGAGAAATTGTAGATGCAGTTTAATGTAGACAAATGTAATGTTCAATTTCGGGGAAAAACAGCTGTTGCACCTACAAACTAAGCAATGCAAAAAAGACTTAGTTCTTGTTAGTAGTAATCTAAAGCCAAGAGAAAAGGAATAAATGTTCGCAATAAAGTTGATAGAACTCTTGGCTTCATATCAAAAAGTATAAACAAGGGTTATACATCAACTTTATGTATACTTGGTAAGTGGTTAGATTATGCTGCACAGTTCTAGTCTCCATGTTACAGTATGGACATAAATGTGCTGGAAATAGAGAAGGATGACGATGACTCTTAGGTATCTTTATTATTGAAATGTTCCGCCAGGCACTGGCAAAACATTTCAAGATGAGAAGGATGACCAAACTTTACCACAATAAAGTTACCCAAAAGTTGCCCAAGTGTTTGTATTCTAAAAAAATTATATAATATCTGTCAGACACAATAACATCTTGGGATCTTGATACAGATAACTCTTTAAGGCTTGTCTAGCCTATAAGCATAACCTACTTTCACTAGTGGATTTTTCCACTGTTGAAGCCGTCTCCAACTGCTTCACCTCAATATTTTTTTTTAACACATCGACCGTTTCCCACCAAGGCAGGGTGGCCCGAAAAAGAAAAATTTCATCATTCACTCCATCACTGTCTTGCCAGAGGCGTGCTTACACTACAGTTATAAAACTGCAACATTAACACCCCTCCTTCAGAGTGCAGGCACGGTACTTCTCACCTCCAGGACTCAAGTCCAGCCTGCCAGTTTTCCTGAATCCCTTAATAAATGTTACGTTGCTCACACTCCAACAGCACGTCAAGTCATAAAAACCATTTGTCTCCACTCAATCCTAACACGCTCACGTGTGCTTGCACACAAAACCTCCTTTACCCCCTCCCTCCACCCTTTCCTAGGCCGACCCCTACCCCGCCTTCCTTCCACTACAGTTTTAAATGCTCTCCAAGTCATTCTACTTCGTTCCATACTCTAAATGTCCGAACCACCTCAACTCCTCCTCAGCCCTCTGGATAATACTTTTAGTAATCCCACACCTCCTTCTAATTTCCAAACTACGGATTCTCTGCATTATATTCACACCACACATTGCCCTCAGACACGACATCTCCACTACCTCCAGCCCCTTCGTATTGTTGCAACATTTACCATCCATAGTTTACATCCATATAAGAGCGTTAGTATAACTATGCTCTCATACATTCCCTCTTTGCTTCCATGGATAATGTTCTTTGTCTCCACAGACTCCTAAGTGCATCACTCGCCTTTTTCCCCTCATCACTTCTATGATTCATCTTTCAAAGACCCATCTGCTGACACGTCCACTCCCAAATATCTGAATTCATTCACCTTCTCCATACTCACCTCAATATAAGTATATAAACCCCTTCTCCGTAAATAATCTGTACCTCTTACATCATGTATACATTCTGGGTTTCATCTACTTTTTGATAGTTTATGATCCTGTAAATGGGTATGCAAGTCTCTGGCTGTTTGACCTATGTGTACAAGATCACATTCCCACATGGAATGTTGTAAAAGAAAATGCTGTTATTGTGCTCCAGAAGGGGCGGGGTGCCCTACTGAATTCCTTACCTGGGGAATTTCATTATAGTATTTGTGATGAGGACTGCGATGTTCATGTTAGCTGATCGATATTCATGTCATCTGATCGATGTTCATGTCAGCTGATCGATGTTCATGTCAGCTGATCGGAGTGATTGATGACAGTTTATTCAACAGGTAGAATCAATTGGCAGTAAATTACAGGCATAAAAACTGGCAAAGTATGGGTCTAATAATTTATTTATTCATTGGTTTTTATACACAATTCTGTATTTTGTGCTCTTAAGTACATGAGGTAATGGATTCAACAGATCAGATAATGATGTTATCTCCCATTATTGAAGATGCAGAGAGATGTTATTCGACCAAGAAAGTATTCACGGCTGCAAATCTTGGGGACACAAGGAAGAAACCTATGACCAAGCCTCCTTGTGTTCTGTCGTTATGGTAATAGTATTGAATTGTCATTTTTATTGGTGGGCTTTCTGTAGACTATATTAATGGGTATCATTATATCCGATGACAGGATATCCAAAATATGGTGACTAGAGTCCACATTAAAAAATAATCACCTTTCTCAGTACTGGAAACAAGAAAGGTGGCATTCCCACCCAAGATTTTAACGACTTAGTCAAATTGTGTCATTCAACCTGTTTCTTTTGAGCATAGCATTTATATATAAAAAAATCTCCATGGGCTCCCCACTCAGCTCAGTTTTGACAAACTTTTGCCTTGAACATGTTCAAAGAGATCTGTTCACCGACGTACCATTCTAGGAGATAATGATACTTTCAAATATCAAGTCTACAGAAAACTTACGAATGAAGGCGAGGTAATCCCCTACTGCTTACACTATAACCATGACCAACAAAACTACATTGAAAGACCCTTTTCTGCCATGAAGTTTCCACAGGGTGTCTTACACTCCTTCAGGGACATAGTTCATAGTATCTTCACCAGTGCCAGAGAGAAAAACCACTGATCGCAGTCATTCTAACTAATGAACAAAAATGGACTTCAGTCACACCTCTACTCCGAACAGCTTACATAAGGTATAAAAAGGCGCAATACCGTGACTGAAACATTACACACATAACCTGCGCATAGGAGACTTGAAACTTATGACGATGTTTCGGTTCAAATAGTTAATGGTCCAAGTCGGGCCGAAATGTTATAAGTTTCAGTCCGTGTGCGGGCTGTGTATAACTGACATAAGCGTCACAGTTACCACCAAAGACACTGTTATGGAATTCATAAACCGAAACTCGTCTTATCAAGAGCACAGTTACAGGAGGTGTTTACAGCATCCCATGTGGGGATGTGATCTTGACTACATAGGTGTAACAGCCAGAGAACTGAACACTTGTTAACAGGAACATAAATTCTCCTGCAGAGTAAATGACACCAGACATGCATGTGATCTGTGACTGTTACGACTTTGTGGCTCCTAACCTAAATAAAAGGTCCTGGCTCCTAAAGGCTGCTCAGCCTGCTGTCTAGGGGCATTTAAATTACATTGAAAAAAAAAAAACACTAGGTCCAGCAAGTACCTTCATACAAATTACGAAGCATAAATGTAACTAGTTAATGTACTATAAGGAAGGACACAAAAACTCGCCTATACAAAAATATAGTAATAGTAACGTATATACGGCCCATAATCCACTCTACTACAACATCACTTTTACTCCAGTTTACCTTTAGCTCACTAGCACTCTGCTACTAGTGAGTGACAAAATATATACATATAAACAGGGAGGCTCCATGACACAACCCCTCCCCCTTCCTTCTGCCGGTCTGTCTACTAGCGGGCAAAAACACCATACAGTACTCTCCCAAAACTTAAACCGGCCTAGGGCCTTACAGATAAACATGAGAGCACTTACACATAAATAAAATAACCTATAGTATACAATAAAAAAAAACGCCAAACCGCATATCACACTAACGCCAAACTATGACGACTTCACCCAGCCACCGCCCTTCACGTACTAACCCCACAAACACCTCATCTGCTCCTATCTCCTGGCCACGCCTGACCAGGAATAATACGCGTCCGGTTTCAGTACAAATCCAGGACAATGATAATATATATGGAACATTATTTAAAACATATTTTTACAATATTTTAACTGCAGCACACTGCATAATAGTGATGCACTGGTATTTTTTGCTGGTAGTGTCAATTCAAAATTTTACCAGAAGAAGCATCTTTCTATATTATGGTAGCAGAGACGTACATAGCTGCAGATTCTGAACACCTTCGTCTGTCTGTCATTCTCCTTGTAGAATAAATGTGCAGAATAAAATGTTTCCAGCTCACGAGATGTTTAAGTTTATTCAGGTATACACAAATACAGTTACATAGATTATAATACATAGCAGCATATGTGTAAAGAACCTAGGATAACCCAAAAAAATCAGACAGTGACTTTTTTGGGTTATCCTATGTTCTTTACACATATACTGATATGTATTATAATCTATGTAACTGTATTTGTGTTAACCTGAATAAACTTACTTAAACATCTCGTGAGCTGGAAACATTTTATTCTACACATTTATTCTACCAGGAGAATGACAGACAGACGAAGGTGTTCAGAATCTGCAGCTATGTACGTCTCTGATACCATAATATAGAAAGATGCTTCTTCTGGTAAAATTTTGAATTTACACATCCAGCAAAAAATACCAGAACTTGACCCCACATTCCCTTCCCGGCCACCTACCTAGAGTCACCTGGCATCAGGTGCAGCATCATTACTTGATAATACTCACTGCGATTAACCTCACTCTCGCCTGACCTCTCTTGTGCCTGACACGTTTACTTTTCCAGCCCTATATTCATGTCGATGTGTTAAGTCCATCAATCTTGATAAAAGCCTTTTATCAAGATTGAAGGACTGAACACATCGACTCCAGGCTATAGGACTGATTACCTCAAACTCCTCATCTTTCACTCTTCTTCTCAGTATTAGACTGATAAAACCACCAGCTAGTGAAACGTTCCCACAATAAAGATACCCAAGTGTTGCACAAGTGTGTCATTTAGCAACTAGTCGATTTTCTATACCACTTGTGTGATAAGATTAATGGCTATTCGAGTTCAACCTCAACTAGTGCAAAGTTATCAAAATCAGAAAGGAAAATAATTACCAGAGATGGAACAGACTGGGGACAGAGGATGAATATTTCAAGCAAAGACGAATAATTCACAAATATCTTGTATTTTAAAGTAAAAGGTCCAGACATTTCGTTCAGTCCTAGAGTATTATCAAGTTATGATAATTATGATCCAGGAGGGACCGAAACGTCTGCTACAGTTCCACTCCAAAGTGTGAGTTATTTATGAATTGATCCAGCCACGATGTTGTGACTTTCATTATTTTTTAATGAACAACCTTGATATAAGCGTGGTACACAGTTCACCAGCGCTCACAACACAATAGCTCTGCTGGCACATGCGTTCCTGACAATTCTAAGAACTGTATTCTGGAGCCTTAACAAAGAGTCTTTCAGGACTATATATCACTTATTCCAGGCTTATCATTAAGTATGCAGCACCAGTCTGGAGCCCACACTTGTTCATGCATATGAAAACTAAAGAAAATCCAGATGTTCGCAATCAGACTGGTCCCGGAGCTAAGCCGGCTCACCTATGAGAGAGAAAGAACTAAACCTAACGAGCATAGAGGATAGAAAGACCAGGGAAGACATGGCGATAATGTTCGAGGGCCTTAATCTGGCCGATAAGAATCAACTTTCTTGAAAGGCGAGGATTGGGGACAAGGAACATTGATAGCGACGTAAATGATCTACGGAGACATTAGAAAATGTTATTTTCGTCGTGATCAAGATGTGGGATGACTTGGACGAGGAAATGGTAAAAGCAAACTTCATACGCAGTCTTAAGGATAAGTGCCACAGCAAGGACGAGGCAGGAAAGTAATGATGCCTCGCCAGGAGCTAAGACTTGACACCCACCAGGTGGTTAGAACAAATAGGCGAATACACAAAATCGTTGTCGACATTTCGTAACGTTGCTGCTGGTGTTGGTATTGTGGAAGGCAGTGAGGTGGATGTAATATTGAGGTGGACATGTGTGTGTCTGTCTGTCCGCGGCGGCCGACGTGGCAAGAGAAGTCCTGTAGCCGATATATATTGTAACAAGAACACACACCTGTACATCTGTCTCCAACCACGCCACCCGCTCACCTTGAGCGCCGCCAGCTTACCACCTGCTCACCTTGACTGCCGCCAGCTTACCACCCGCTCACCCTGACTGCCAGCTTACCACCCACTCTCTGACTGGTGATTCTTACCTTCACCTACACGTCGGCGTCGGCTGTGTGGCTCACCCTCGCATGTGATTCTTGGCTCACGATCCGCTTGTGAGGCTTGGCTTATCAGTAATTCTTGGTTCACACACACACACACACACACACACACACACACACACACACACACACACACAGAATCAGAGTCATGGAGAGTCAACAAATTTTGCTGAGAATAAGAAAAAGTTTTGGAGATTAACAGTTTAAGAAATCCTGTAGAACGAATGGTTTTAACAGTTGAAAACAAAAGAAGGGGAGTTATTAGATGGGAAGGTGAAAGTATTGGGAAAAATGGATGGAATATTTTGAGGAACTGATAAATATTGATGAAGAGGAGGCCGTGATTTAATGCGCTGGACAGGGAGGTATAATATCTCTTATGAGTGAGGAAGAGCCAGACGGGAGTGTGGGGAAGGTGCGTGAGGCTGTGGGTAAAATTAAAGGAGGTAAAAAGCTATGATTGATGTATCAAGACAGAAATGTTGAAGACAGGTGGGAATACAGTTTTGGAGTGGTTGGTGCATTTGTTCAATAAATGTATGAAAGATGGAAAGGTACCTATGGACTGGCAGAGAAAATGCATAGTTCCTTTGTATAAAGGATAAGAGGATAAAAGAGAGTATGTGATTTATAAGGGAATAAGCCTGGTAAAATGTATGTTACGAGTTATAATTGAAAGAATTAAGGATGAGACAGACAGCAAGATCGCAAATGAACAAGGAAGACCTAGGAAGTGTAGGGGATGTGCAGACCAAGTGTTTAAATTGAATAATATTTAAGTGAACAATGTTTAGATAGTGGTAAGGAAGTTTTCATTACATTTATGGATTCACAAAAGGCATATGATGGGAGTGGATAGGGGAGCAATGTGGCAGATGTTGCAGATGTAGGGAGAAGGTGGTAGGTTACTTAAAGCAGAGTTTTATAAGGATAGGAGACTCAGGTTAGGGGATGTAGAAGAGTAAATGCTCGAGTGATGGGAAGACGTGTGGGATTAATATATAAAGAACCTAATACACAGCGTGAGTTGTCACAGTTGCTTTTTTTTTTTAACCGATGACACTGTGCTTTTGGGAGATTCTGAAGAGAGGTTGCAAAGGTTGGTAGATGAATTTGGAATGGGTATGTAAAAGGATATTAAAAGTGAACATTGGAAAGAGCAAGGTGATGAGAGTAACAAAAAAAATAGGTTTTTTAGGTAATGAAAGATTGGTAATGAAAGATTTGAAGGGTGTATAAGTAAATGTGTTGAGATATTTGGAAGTGGACTTGACGGTGGACGGGTCCATGAAAGACGAGGTGAACTATTACAAATAAAGAAGCATTTGTAATTAACGACTGTTTGGGATACTAAGTAAACTATCAGATTTTCAATATTTATTATATTATATATATTATTAATATAAAAGCATATAATCTGAATAAAAACATATAATCTAATACTCTGTAAAAACATATTTACACAAAATCACAGTACAAGATAAAAGTCACAAGCAAAATCAAGTATTCGGTGTAGTGTCAAGTCGCTGCCATCTTCTAGTGTCACGCAGGACACTACCACACCTTGTCATGATACTCCTTCTCCACCGTGTCCTCAGACACCCTTATCTCTGTGTTACACACACCATCGCTCAGGGTCACTCACGACACCTTCTCTGTGCCACATGGCACGCCCCCTGCATCATGAACCATTCTCTATTACAATCCTGTACAACGCGTCTTGACCTACACCAAATACACGACAACTTGTGTCGTGCCACCGTCACAAACTCTCTGCATACACCACTAAAACCCTGACACTCCGGTTAACAATCTCCGGTTAACAATCTCCGGGTACAGTCTCAGGTACAGTCTCAGGTACATCGTCGCAGGTACATCGTCGCAGGTACATAGTAGATTCTGGTGACCTTGCCGCTCTCCTTGTTGTAGGCTATCACCAGCACCACACTGCATGAGTCTGCAACTCTCACGCAGGTCTGACTGGCGAACTCCTGTAGTATGTCAGTGAGCTTGTCACCAGCACCACACTGCAACTCTCATGCAGGTCTGACTGACGAAATCCAGTAGTATATCAGTGAGCTGGTGGACTCTTCAGTGTTGAATAGGGGAGAGTCTCGATGACACTGTCAGTCAAGCCGGCCCGGCAGTCAAACATCAGGTCTGATGACGTAACCCCTTGACTGCCGGCCGGTGAGGTAATTACCTAACTACCATTGTTAGATAGGGGGCCGTAACATGAACCATAGAAGTGAAAAAGGTGGGAGGTGACACTGAGGAGACAGTGGAGGCAAAGCACCTTATCCATGGAGGCAAAAATATTAATTAATCAAAATATAGAGGTATCAACACTCTTATATGGGTGTGAAGCATTGGTTTTAAATGTTACACTGAAGAGGTTGGAGGCAGTGGAAATGTCTTGTCCGAGGGCAATGAATGGTGTGAATTCATAGTTTGGAGATTAGGATTTGCGGGGTTAATAAAAGTATTATCCAGAGGACTGAGAAAGGGTTATTGAGATGGTTTGGACATTTAGAGAACATTGAGCAAAATATGACTTGAAGGGTGTATAAATTGGTAGCGAGGGGGAATGCGAGGTAGAGGGTTGTCCGAGGAAAGGTTGGGAAAGGGGTTAAACGAGGTTTTGTATACGAGGGGCTTGGACATCCAACATGCGTGTGGGGGCGTGTTAGATACGAGTGGAGGCAAGTGTTTTTTTATGATTTGATGTGCTGTTGGAGTGTGAGTAAGGTAACATTTATGAAGAGATTCAGGGAAACCGGTCAGCCGGACTTGAGTCCTTGTGGTGAGAGTACAGAGCCTACACTCTGAAGGAGGGGTTTACCTGGAGTTTACCTGGAGAGGGTTTCGGGTGGAGATAGGTGTAGTTTTGAACTGTAGTATCGGCGCGCCTCTGGCAAGACAGTGATGAAGTGAGTGATGATGAAAGTGTTTCTTCTATTTTGGGTCACACTACCTCAGTGGGAGGTGGCCGTTGAGTTAAAAAAAAAAAGATGGATGGTGTTGGAAAACTTCATGGTGATGGTGAGGGGAGGTTAGAAGGAAGAGTGGTGGTAAGGTGGAGAAGTTGGGGCTAGAAATGGGGAGTTAGGAATGATATATAGGATGGGTTATGGAAGATGATGTAGGGTTGTGGGGAAAAGTGGTTTTAGGGAGAGTGTTATATATAGTTGGAGGGAAGAGCAGTGAGACTAAGAGATGAGTGGGAGAGACGGAGATGTGTCATTAAAGAAGAAATGTCGCTAAAGAATGAGAAGTGAGGAGTGAGTTAGATGGCAAGAGGAAGAGAGAGTTTTTTATTACCCTCAAGGACTCTGTTTCATAAAACTGAAGCTTTCATCAGTGTTCCTTTTCACTTCTGTCCTACTGTTAATCAAGACATTCATACAACAGGGAACGCCAGGGTTCCAAACGCATTGTTAAGAAAGGGAACAGGACCAGACGATACTTAGAAGCAGCAGTCATTAGTACGCAAAATACCATTGAGCAATACCAAGTTGCTTTTAGCTTAACCAATCCCTTAGTTCATGGAGACACTAGTGTGGACACTTACTGACCACTGATGTGACGATACTGAAAACTACCATTAATAGGCAGGCTTCCAGCACTGCTCATATTCTACCGTCACTGACCCAAGGACCTGACCTATGGTTTACCACCACTAGCAAGAAACATCACCTCTGCTCACCTACTTCACCTTACTTCCCACGAGTATATTTGTGTACGAGACGTGCTTGCCTCTGCTTCCAAAGTGCTGTAGGCTAACATTTCAGTTATAAACCGTGAGATGTTGGCCTAGTCGATGATTTTTTTTAAAACAAGTATAATGTGCAATTATTTTTACTGAATAACGATATATACAAATATATTTACAGTCTGCATGACTAACAATATTTATAAATGCAGACCATAATGTATGAAAACAAGATTATTAATTTAAATGTAAGTTATTCATCCCACAAATGATAACTATTGTTATATCAACATTGGACTAATTTTATAAGAGATACTCGACACAAAAATCTTAAGACTCCCACAAGCATCAAGGTGCGCATCACATGACCAAGTCCATACAGTTCATATGTGCGCATATTGAACCATCACGATGTCCCGTAGCTCGATCGCAAGCGCACTCAGCTCACACACTGAGGTCCGAAGTTCGAATCTACTTCGGTACGGCTGAAAAACATTAGGGACGTGTTTCTATAAGACACCTGCTGTCCCTGTCCCTGTTCTCCCATCAGTGTAAAATGGGTACCCGAGTATTAGTTGACTGGTGTGGGTCGCATTCTGGGACAAAACTGACCTAATTTGCCCGAAATGCTCAGCATAACAAGCGGCTTTCTATATAGTAGTATGTTATTGATGTCAGCTAGGCCTGCATACCTTGTACATGTAGTAAATAAAGATATTATTATATTATTAATATCTAGTTAAAAACTTCTTTCACGTAGTATAGTGTGTAGACACCAACACCAGTTAGAGACCCCACACCAGACAACATAAGTTAGAGACTATGTTTACACTAGACATTGTACGAACTAAGTATAACTGTGTGTGGATGGTGTCGTGAGGATACTTTAAACAACACAATGGTGGCCCTCGCTCCAAGAGGCTACGTTCCAATTTGGACATAGCTGAAAAACCTAAGTTCGACATTGTACATGACAGCCTGGAACTAAGTTCACACACAGGACGTTGTGTACAGAAAACTAAGGCTTTATATAAACACACTACAAAACTAATGAAAGATAGGAGATACAGCACAAGTGTGTGGGGGGTTAGAAGACCTGCAGGAGTTAATCTCCACCTGGGTTTAGTGTACCGTGGTGACAGCGTCTTACTTTGTCTATGTTAGAGATTTATATCAAGCCTATCACATATTATAAAAATGGTAACTAATAAAGAGAACATACTGTTGGCTTTTATACAGGATGGCTTGGACATTATTTCAGTAAACAAACAAAATACATCATATAATGAAAAGATATACATTACAACTGTAACCTCTAAATGAAATGATAAAACTCTCCACTCAGTAAAATGTGTTCACAATTAAAACTTCTTCTGCAGCTTGTGTCTTCGCTTTCATAGTGCCATCTTCAAATGGAGCAGAACACAGACTTGAAATTCACCCAGCTTGTCCTGACACTGCAGCAACAAGAAGCCTATACTCAGAACGACCCACCACACAATTTCTGAAAACGTACATCCTCCCTAACAAACATCTCCATCGAATAAACAGTATCTCTTCAATGTACACTTGCACATCTTACCCTGTTGGAGCATCCCTTTCCACCACCACTATAGTGTTATATTACAAATAAAGAAGCATTTGTAATAACGACTGTTTGGGATACTGAGTAAACTATCAGATTTTCAATATTTATTATATTATTATTAATATAAAAACATATACTCTGAATAAAAACATAATCTAATAATCTGTGTAAAAACATATTTACACAAAATCACAGTACAAGATAAAAGTCACAAGTAAAATCAAGTATTCGGTGTAGTGTCAAGTCGCTGCCATCTTCTAGTGTCACGCAGGACACTACCACACCTTGTCATGATACTCCTTCTCCACCGTGTCCTCAAACACCCTTGTCTCTGTCTTATGGCACCTACGGGGTTCCACGACACCCGTACCATAAAGACTCAATCGCTGTGTCACACGACACCTTCTCTGTGCCACATGGCACGCCCCCTGTATCATGAACTCTTTCTCATGAAGCCTTTACACCGCGTTATGACACACCCCAAATACACGACTCAACCTGTGTCGTGCCACCGTCACAAACTCTCTGGATACATCACTAAAATCTCAGGTACATCGTCGCAGGTACATCGTCGCAGGTACATAGATTCTGGTGACCTTGCCGCTCTCCTTGTTGTAGGCTATCACCAGCACCACACTGCATGAGTCTGCAACTCTCACGCAGGTCTGACTGGCGAACTCCAGTAGTATGTCAGGGAGCTTGTCACCAGCACCACACTGCAACTCTCATGCAGGTCTGACTGACGAACTCCAGTAGTATATACACACACAACCCGCACATATAAAAGAGAGGAGCTTACGACGACGTTTCGGCCCTGTCTGCCTGCCTATAAATACCCTTCCTCTGTCTCTGTGTGTTAGTGTGACTTTGTAAATGGTCCAAGTCGGGCCGAAACGTCGTCGTAAGCTCCTCTCTTTTATATGTGCGGGTTGTGTGTGTATTGTTCCAGTCACGGTATTGTGCCTTTTTTGTTATCCAGTAGTATATCAGTGAGCTGGTGGACTCTCCAGTGTTGAATAGGGGAGAGTCTCGATGACACTGTCAGTCAAGCCGTCCCGACAGTCAAACATCAGGTCTGATGACGTAACCCCTTGACTGCCGGCCGGTGAGGTAATTACCTAACTACCAAATGTGGGCCTATCCCTTCGTGGTCAACTAGAAAGATACACAGTTGAAGACATCAGACTGACAGTTTCTAAAGTCAACGAACGTCAGAAGATTAATTTATATCAAAGATTCAACCGCCTGTGTTCAAAAAGCACCTGGGAAAACACCCGAAGAGCCGATATTTTAATTAACCTCTCCAATAATACTCACTCCAATACAGAAACTGATGTAAAAAGAATAAAACACACCTCTTATTCATTTACTTTAGTTGCACGTGTGTCCTTTTACATAACAATGTCGGTAAATCTACCATTACTACTATGTAGATATCAATAGACCAGGACACAAACGTCAAAAGAAAACAAATGACAATATATATACCATCCCTTGTACTGCATGTGATAAATAATACATAGCAAAAACTTCACATAATTTAAATACCAGAATACTAATACGCCTGCAGAACTGGCAACACTAACAACGTATGTACCAGCCGAGACAAACATTCACACCTCACTGCACGGCAAGATGCCAAACTCATCCTCAAGAAAGAAGATAAGACCAGATGTTGTTTAGCAACAGTAATCATTAGCACGTAAAAGAACAATGAACAAAATCAAAGTTATTTTTTAGCTTATCCAAACATCTAGCACACCTCACCTTACATCTCAGAATTAGGCAGTATTACACCCCAACTATTAGCCGGTAGACCTAGTGTATTGCTTTTTAAATTACATCATCAATCCAGGGGCTTGACCTATGATTTTTACTCATGCGACCATCGTTTTCAAGAAACCTCGCCTCTACATTTCAGGAGAATGTTAACTGTACTCTCTGTATAACTTATCTATGTTCAACACAGAGTTAAACACTATACCAATAAAAGCTTATTCTGCCTCTTCTGTTTTTGTCTTCATAAGTACCAGGTCACACTGTGGAATCCTCTCTCTTGCCATCAGTCCTCAGTATATATCCTTAAGGCCTTAAGGAAAAAATATTTAATGTGAGAACATATACACTGAGAAAGCTTTCACCTCCCTGAACTTCCACAACATTTCGTTCTTGTATATTGAAAGCTCTTAGCCTTTATGAAAGCAACGGTGGTAAGACACACAGTCTGCCTACCCGACACTTGACGTAGGGTTACGTCATACTTCATAATGACATAAAGGGTCAGTAAGGCTGAATGTACCCTGATCATCCCCAGTCAAGAACTCTTTAAGAGACACGCAAGTTTATTCTTCTAATAACATGTTCATTTTTCCACTATAATCTACCTTGTCCATAATTACTATCGCATTTACTTTATCTGTTTTCGTAAGGTGAAGTCTGGGATCTTTCCTTAATTCGTAAAGGTCTGAGCGAAGCTCAGGTATTAGGAATTATCTTTCTAATCTTTAGTAACATTTTTTCCCTCGCTCTCCCCATCCCCATCCCTCTCTCGCCTCATGATTATCCCTCTCTCGCCCCGTCCCCATCCCTCTCTCGCCTCATGCTTATCCCTCACTCGGCCCATCCCCATCCCTCGCCCCATCCCCTTCCCTCTCTCGCCCCATCACCGATTACACTAAACTCACTATAGATTTTTTTACTGCATGATCTATCATTTTTTTACTATTTCTATTCGAGAATTTTACTTCGCATTCAGTCGGTTCCCATTCACATTCGGTCAGTAATTCAGAACATTGAGAAACACAGAGTTCTTTTTGTGTGTCCATTTCTCTTTGTTATAGTTACCTTGATTACTTTACGTTCATCTGTCACGCATCCTCCCGCAGCTTGGATGAGTATCGCGTTCATCTGTCACACATCCTCCCGCAGCTTGGATGAGTATCGCGTTCATCTGTCACGCATCCTCCCGCAGCTTGGATGAGTATCGCGTTCATCTGTCACGCATCCTCCCGCAGCTTGGATGAGTATCGCGTTCATCTGTCACACATCCTCCCGCAGCTTGGATGAGTATCGCGTTCATCTGTCCACATCCTCCCGCAGCTTGGATGAGTATCGCGTTCATCTGTCACGCATCCTCCGCAGCTTGGATGAGTATCGCGTTCATCTGTCACGCATCCTCCCGCAGCTTGGATGAGTATCGCGTTCATCTGTCACGCATCCTCCCGCAGCTTGGATGAGTATCGCGTTCATCTGTCACGCATCCTCCCGCAGCTTGGATGAGTATCGGCCACAAGTGTGAAGTCAAATACACATGTTGCAGAATAAGCTTTTATTGATACACAGGTTTCACTTTACGGACAGCTTCATCAAGGGGCGAGTCAGAGACACGTGAAGAAAAGTTTATCATTCATCGTCGTTAAGCGTTCAGTGGAGCTTGGTGAAAGTACCCACTACCCGACCATTGTTGTTAAGCGTTCAGTGGAGCTTGGTGAAAGTACCCACTACCCGACCATTGTTGTTAAGCGTTCAGTGGAGCTTGGTGAAAGTACCCACTACACGACCATTGTTGTTAAGCGTTCAGTGGAGCTTGGTGAAAGTCCCCACTACCCGACCATTGTTGTTAAGCGTTCAGTGGAGCTTGGTGAAAGTCCCCACTACCCGACCATTGTTGTTAAGCGTTCAGTGGAGCTTGGTGAAAGTCCCCACTACCCGACCATTGTTGTTAAGCGTTCAGTGGAGCTTGGTGAAAGTCCCCACTACCCGACCATTGTTGTTAAGCGTTCAGTGGAGCTTGGTGAAAGTACCCACTACCCGACCATTGTTGTTAAGCGTTCAGTGGAGCTTGGTGAAAGTCCCCACTACACGACCATCGTCGTTAAGCGTTCAGTGGAGCTTGTTGAAAGTACCCACTACCCGACCATTGTTGTTAAGCGTTCAGTGGAGCTTGGTGAAAGTCCCCACTACACGACCATCGTCGTTAAGCGTTCAGTGGAGCTTGGTGAAAGTCCCCACTAGACGACCATTGTTGTTAAGCGTTCAGTGGAGCTTGGTGAAAGTACCCACTACCCGACCATTGTTGTTAAGCGTTCAGTGGAGCTTGGTGAAAGTCCCCACTACCCGACCATTGTTGTTAAGCGTTCAGTGGAGCTTGGTGAAAGTACCCACTACCCGACCATTGTTGTTAAGCGTTCAGTGGAGCTTGGTGAAAGTCCCCACTACCCGACCATTGTTGTTAAGCGTTCAGTGGAGCTTGGTGAAAGTACCCACTACCCGACCATTGTTGTTAAGCGTTCAGTGGAGTTTGGTGAAAGTCCCCACTACCCGACCATTGTTGTTAAGCGTTCAGTGGAGCTTGGTGAAAGTACCCACTACCCGACCCATTGTCGTCAAATGAAAATCTTACCTGGTTTATTTTTAACGGATTAACCATCTGTCGGCTGATTATGTCTACTACGTCTATTAAGTGACATTATGAAGTTGTACACACCTCTATCACGTGACTTCATAGGGCTGTACTACCTTTATCACGTGACTTCATAGGGCTGTACTACCTCTATCACGTGACTTCATAGGGCTGTACTACCTCTATCACGTGACTTCATAGGGCTGTACTACCTCTATCACGTGACTTCATAGGGCTGTACTACCTGTATCACGTGACTTCATAGGGCTGTACTACCTCTATCACGTGACTTCATAGGGCTATACTACCTCTATCACATGACTTCATAGGGCTGTACTACCTCTATCACATGACTTCATAGGGCTGTACTACCTCTATCACATGACTTCATAGGGCTGTACTACCTGTATCACGTGACTTCATAGGGCTGTACTACCTCTATCACGTGACTTCATAGGGCTATACTACCTCTATCACATGACTTCATAGGGCTGTACTACCTCTATCACATGACTTCATAGGTCTGTACTACCTCTATCACATGACTTCATAGGGCTGTACTACCTCTATCACATGACTTCATAGGGCTGTACTACGTCTATCACGTGACTTCATATAGTGATACAAAGAGAGAAACATTACCCTGCTGAATCTTGTTCTACAGTTTATTCTTTCCTTTCATGCAACATCCTACGTCGTAGTCACCCCAATACAACACCAGTTCAACATTATAAGTATGTGTGTGTGTGTGTGTGTGTGTGTACTCACCTAATTTTGGTTGCAGAGGACGAGACGCAGCTCCTGGCCGCGCCTCTTCACTGATCGCTTCTAGGTCCCTTCTCTCCCTGCTTCATGAGCTTTATCATACCTCGTCTTAAAGCTATGTATGGTTCCTGCCTCCACTACATCACTTGCTAGACTATTCCAATTCCTGACTATTCTATGGCTGACGAAATACTTCCTAACATCTTTGACTCATCTGAGTCTTCAACTTCCAATTGTGACACCTTGTTTCAGTGTCCCCTCTCTGGAACTTCCTGTCTCTATCCACCTTGTCTATTCCCCAAAGTATTTTGTATGTCGTTATCATGTCTCCCCTAACCCTCCTGTCCTCCAGTGTTGTAAGGCCGATTTCCCTTAACCTTTCTTCGTACGACATTCCCCTTAGCTCTGGAACTAATCTTGTCGCAAACCTTTGCACTTTCTCTAATTTCTTGACGTGCTTGACCAGGTATGCGTTCCAAATTGGTGCTGGATACTCTAGTATGGGCCTGACGTTCACGGTGTACAGTGTCTTGAACTATTCCTTACTAAGATATCCGAACGCTATTCTCAGGTTTGCCAGTCGCCCGTATGCTGCAGCAGCTATCTGGTTGATGTGTGCTTCCGGAGACGTGCTTGGTGTTATACTCACCCCAAGATCTTTCTCCTTGAGCGAGGTTTGCAGTCTTTGGCCACCTAGCCTATACTCTGTCTGCGGTCTTCTTTGCCCTTCCCCAATCTTCATGACTTTGCATTTGGCGGGGTTAAATTCGAGAAGCCAGTTGCTGGACCAGGTGTCCAGCATGTCCAGGTCTTTTTGAAGTCCTGCCTGATCCTCATCTGATTTAATTCTCCTCATTAACTTCACATCGTCTGCAAACAGAGACACTTCTGAGTCTATCACGTCCGTCATGTCATTCACATATACCAAAAATAGCACTGGTCCTAGGACTGACCCCTGTGGAACCCCACTCGTCACAGGTGCCCACTCTTGACACTTCGTCACGTACCATGACTCGTTGTTGCCTCCCTGTCAGGTATTCTCTGACCCATTGCAGTGCCCTTCCGTTTGGCACGAGAGAAAGCAGAGTCTATGAAATGGGAAGGGTAGTAAAGGCGGGAAAATGAATTATGAAGAGTGGAAATTTCTGCTTCAAGGAACTGAGGATCACAGATGCGGAGAGCACGGAGAAAGAGGGAGATAAGAACACTTTTCTTGACAGAGGAGGCATGATAAGAGAAGTAATGAATGTACATGCCACTGTGCATAGGCTTGCGGTACACGGAAAAGACAAAACCTGTAACTGAGCGGTGGACATGAACATCAAAGAAAGGAAGCAAATAATTAGATTCCCAATCAGCTTTAAACTTAATGGAAGGGGCAAGATTATTAAGAGCATCAAGAAAAGGTTGGAAGAGACTTAAGTCATGAGGCCAAAGAGCAAAGATGTCATCTACGTAGCGGAGCCAGAGAGAAGGACGTACATCAATGGTGGGAAGAAGAACAGTCTCGAAGTATTCCATGTAAAGATTAGCAAGAACAGGAGATAGAGGAGAGCCCATAGCGACACCAAAGGTTTGAGAATAATATTTACCTTGAAAAGAAAAGGAGTTAGAGTCCACACAAAGGCGGATAAGATCAAGAAAGACATCAGTAGGTATAGGGAGATGAAGTAACCCTTCATTGGCCTTCTCTCTGAGAAAATTAAGGACATCATCCAGAGGGACATTAGTGAAGAGGGACTCGACATCAAGAGCGAACCCGTTCGATGAAGTCTTGAGAGTGACGAAGGTGGGCAGGAGAAAAAGTACCAAGAAAGGGAGTGAGGGTTTTGGCTAGCCAGGAAGCAAGAGAATAAGAGACAGAACCTCTAGAAGATATGATGGGACGCAGAGGAATATCAGGTTTATGAGTTTTGGGAAGGCCATAGAAATAGGGCAGAGAGGGACAGATGACACGAAAACGTTGAACAAGGTTAAAGTCAGAAGGACAGAGGTTGGAGAGAGTCTTAAGTTTCTTGTTGAAAGTTCTCTTGATGCGATCAAGAGGGTTGGAAACGAGAGGAGTGTAGGTGTGTTAGTGTGACTTTGTAAATGGTCCAAGTCGGGCCGAAACGTCGTCGTAAGCTCCTCTCTTTTTATATGTGCGGGTTGTGTGTGTATTGTTCCAGTCACGGTATTGTGCCTTTTTTGTTATTCCCTCCATCTTCCCGATACCTCTAACTCTCCATTTAATAACTCTCCTCTCCTATTTTTAACTGTCAAATCCATTTGTTCCCTAGGCTTCCTCAACTTATTAATCTCACTCCAAAACTTTTTCTTATTTTCATCAAAATTTGTTGATAACATCTCACCCATTCTCTCATTTGCTCTCTTTTTACATTGCTTGATCACTCTCTTGACCTTTCTTTTTTTCTTCATATACGCTTCCCTCCTTGCATCACTTCTACTTTGTAAAAACCTCTCATATGCTAACTTTTTCTCACTTACTACTCTCTTTACATTATCATTCCACCAATCGCTCTTCTTCCCTCCCGCACCCACTCGCCTGTAACCACAAACTTCTGCTGAACACGCTAACACTACATTCTTTAACCTACTCCATACATCTTCGACCCCATTGCCTACACTCTCACTAGCCCATCTATCCTCCAATAGTTGTTTATATCTTACCCTAACTGCCTCCTCTTTTAGTTTATAAACCTTCACCTCTCTCTTACTGCTTCTATTTTCCTTGTATCCCATCTACCTTTTACTCCCACTTTAGCTACAACTAAAAAGTGATCTGATATATCTGTGGCCCCTCTATAAACATGTACATCCTGAAGTCTACTTAACAGTCTTTTATCTACCAATACATAGTCCAACAAACTACTGTCATTACGCCCTACATCATATCTTGTATACTTATTTATGCTCTTTTTCTTAAAATATGTATTACCTATAACTAAACCCCTTTCTATACAAAGTTCAATCAAAGGGCTCCCATTATCATTTACACCTGGCACCCCAAACTTACCTACCACACCCTCTCTACATGTTTCTCCTACATTAGCATTTAGGTCCCCTACTACAATTACTCTCTCACTTGGTTCAAAGGTTCCTATACATTCGCTTAACGTCTCCCAAAATCTCTCTCTCTCCTCTACACTCCTCTCTTCTCCAGGTGCATACACGCTTATTTTAACCCACTTTTCGCATCCAACCCTTATTTGAATCCACATAATCCTTGAATTTACACATTTATATTCCCTCTTCTCCTTCCATAACTGGTCCTTCAACATTATTGCTACCCCTTCCTTAGCTCTAACTCTCTCAGATACTCTTGACTTAATCCCATTTATTTCTCCCCACTGAAACTCGCCTACCCCCTTCAGCTTTGTTTTGCTTAGGGCCAGGACATCCAACTTCTTTTCATTCATAACATCAGCAATCATCTCTTTCTTATCATCCGCACTACATCCACGCACATTCAAACATCCCAGTTTTATAAAGCTTTTCTTATTCGTTTTTTTAGTAAATGTGTACAGGAGAAGGGGTTACTAGTCCATTGCTCCCGGCATTTTAGTCGCCTTATACAACACGCATGGCTTACGGAGGAAGAATTCTTTTCCACCTCCCCATGGACAATAGAGGAAATAAAGAAGAACAAGAGCTATTAAGAAAAAGAAGAAAAACATAGATGTGTGTATGTATATATATGCATGTGCATGCCTGTAGTGTAACCTACTTGTAAGTAGAAGTAGCTATATATACCTGTTATCCAGCGTGTTTATGAGACAGAAAAAACACACCAGCAATCCTACCATCATGTAAAACAGTTTCAGGTTTCTGTTTCACAGTCACCTGGCAGGACGGTAGTACCTCCCTGAGTGGTTGCTGTCTACCAACCTACTACCTATATATCGTTCGTAACCACGAACGAGTGGTGTTGATCAATAACAACGCTGCACTAGCCAAGGACTCGAACCCATGTTGTACTGGCCCGCCTCATGGTGAGCACCCAATCCTACAAAGATGGCGCAGCCAGCAGAGATAGCTGTTAAACCGCCATCCGACGACATTCGGTGTTGTGGGAGCTTCTAGGCTAATTTTCATTCTCATCACTGTTTGGTGTACTAGTCCATGAGCAGCATTTATATATTATTGTAACCACGAACGAGTGGTATTGATCAATAACAACACTGCACTAGCCAAGGCATCGGCCGTTTCCCACCAAGGCAGGGTGGCCCGAAAAAGAAAAACTTTCATCATTCACTTTGAGACCCCCAAAAATACACTTACAAAAGCACCTACAAAAATACACTTACATAATTGTTCGAGTTTTGAGCTGCTCGTAAGTAGAGGTACCACTGTATTTACATCACACACATTGCTCTTAGACACGACATCTCCACTGCCTCCAGCCTCCTTGCTGCAATATTTACAACCCATGCTTTACACCCATATAAGAGTGTTGGTATTTCCTTATTCAGTGACCCAAAATTAGAATGATGTTTTATTTCATAAGCATTTTTGATGTAGTTCATATCTCTTGCATCACATGACATCCCCTCCTTTCCCAGTGTGTCACATAACATCTCACACTGAAAAAAAATGCTTTACACACACTACTTCACAGAAGATACACTGAGAAGCAGACATCAATCTTGCCAGAGACGCACTTACACTACAGTTATAAAACTGCAACATTAACACCCCTCCTTCAGAGTGCAGACACTGTACTTCTCATCTCCAGGACTTAAGTCTGGCTTGCCGGTTTCCTTGAATCCCTTCATAAATATTACCTTGCTCACACTCCAACAGCACGTCAAGTCCTAAAAACGATTTGTCTCCATTCGCTCCTAACACGCTCACGCATGCTTATTGGAAGTCCAAGCCCCTCGCACACAAAACCTTCTTAACCACTTCCCTCCACCCTTTCCTAGGCCGACCCCTACCCCGCCTTCCCTCCACTACAGATTTATACACTCTCGAAGTCATTCTATTTCGTTCCTTCCTCTCTACATGTCCAAACCACCTCAACAACCCCTCTTCAGCCCTCTGGATAATAGTTTTGGTAATTCCGCACCTCCTCCTAATTTCCAAATTACGAATTCTCTGCATTATATTCCCACCACACATTGCCCTCAGACACGACATCTCCACTGCCTCCACCCTTCTCCTTGTTGCAACATTCACAACCCATGTTTCACACCCATATAAGAGCGTTGGTCTCATACATTCCCCTCTTTGTTTCCATGGACAAAGTTCTTTGTCTCCACAGACTCTTCAGTGCACTACTCACCTTTTTACCCTTATCAATTCTATGAGTCACCTCTTCTTTCATAGACCCATCTTCTGACACGTCCACTCCTAAATATCTGAACACATTCACCACCTCCATACTCTCTCCCTCGAGTCTGATATCCAATCTTTCGTCACCTAATTATTTTGTTATCCTCATCACCTTACTCTTTCCAATATTCACTTTTAATTTCCTCCTTTTTACATACCCCCAAACTCATCCACCAACCTCTGCAACTTCTCTTCAGAATCTCCCAAAAACACAGTGTCATCAGCAAAGAGCAACTGTGACAACTCCCACTTTGTGTTAGATTCTTTATCTTTTAACCCCAAACCTCTTGCCAACTCCTCCCACTACTACAACTCTCACCAACTCCACCCACTACTACAACTCTCACCAACTCCACCCACTACTACAACTCTCACCAACTCCACCCACTACTACAACTCTCACCAACTCCACCCACTACTACAACTCTCACCAACTCCACCCACTACTACAACTCTCACCAACTCCACAAATAAAATACAACTCTCACCAACTCCACCCACTACTAAAACTCTCACCAACTCCACCCACTACTACAACTCTCACCAACTCCACCCACTACTACAACTCTCACCAACTCCACCCACTACTACAACTCTCACCAACTCCACCCACTACTACAACTCTCACCAACTCCACCCACTACTACAACTCTCACCAACTCCACCCACTACTACAACTCTCACCAACTCCACCCACTACTACAACTCTCATCAACTCCACCCACTACTACAACTCTCACCAACTCCACCCACTACTACAACTCTCACCAACTCCACCCACTACTACAACTCTCACCAACTCCACCCACTACTACAACTCTCACCAACTCCACCCACTACTACAACTCTCACCAACTCCACCCACTACTACAACTCTCACCAACTCCACCCACTACTACAACTCTCACCAACTCCACCCACTACTACACTCCCACCAACTCCACCCACTACTACACTCCCACCAACTCCACCCACTACTACACTCCCTCCAACTCCACCCACTACTACAACTCTCATCAACTCCACCCACTACTACACTCCCACCAACTCCACCCACTGCTACACCTCTCCAACAAACCCCACCCACTATAAACCAAGCCTCCCACCAATCCCATTCACTACTCCCACTAATCCTACCTCTACACACCATCCCTCCCACCAAACACCATCTATGGTACATTAGCCTGTGGGCTTCATTACAGATTAAGTCTTACAAATTAAAAGTATACAAAGAAATGTGGCATCCCCCGTAGTAGGCATACGTGGGTCTGCGTGTGTCCTCCCTGCTTTCTCCCCAACTTGGGGGAGTGTTAACGGTCTGGAAAATGAGATTTTCAATACCATTCCCCCACCAAATACCAGCCACCACATACCACTTATCTATCAACCACCCCTTACTTTATCATCCCCGCCACCATTCCTCCCTCAAACTCCACCAATCTCCCCATCAACTTTCCCCATTCCTCCACACCACTACATAATCCTCCATCCCTACTCCCCAACATTACCACGTCTCCCTCCATATCAAACATCCACTCCGTCACTACTCCTTTTAATCCCACTCCATCCTCCAACCCATCCCCTCCCAATATCCCCCACTACATCCCCCCCCCCCGAGAAAAAATGGGGCATCGCATGTTATGAGTGCCCGGAAGCTGGGCACTTACAGTGGGCTAGAAGAGCAGGGTCAACAGTGCCACCTCCGGCTAACAATGGCACCCTTGATGAGGACTCTCAAAATTTGTCTTCCTTAATTAAATCTCAGTGAGGAGGAGACCTGTGTAAATATTTTAGTGAGTGCCAACCTGGCCTGTGTGGCCTCACTGTGGCACCTGTGTGACCTTATTGTAGCACCTGTGTGGCCTTGTGGCCCCTGTGGCCTTATTGTGGCACCTGTGTGACCTTGTGGCCCTGTGTGGCCTTATTGTGGCACCTGTGTGGCCTCACTATGGCACCTGTGTGGCCTCATTGTGGCACCTGTGTGGCCTCATTGTGGCACCTGTGTGGCCTCACTGTGGCACCTGTGTAGCCTCACTGTGGCACATGTGTGGCCTCATTGTGGCACCTGTGTGGCCTCACTGTGGCACCTGTGTCCTTATTGTGGTGCTCGTGTTGCCTCACTGTGGCACCTGCGTGGCCTCATTGTGGCACCTGTGTGGCCTCATTGTGGTACCTGTGTGGCCTCATTGTAGCACCTGTTTGGCCTCACTGTGGCACCTGTGTGGCCTTACTGTGGCACCTGTGTGGCATAGCTGTGACAACTATGTGTCACCTGGTCAGTGTGGCACTTGGTCAGTGTGTCACCCGGTCAGTGTGGCATCTGGGGGTCACCTGGTCAGTGTGGCACTTGGTCAGTGTGTCACCCGGTCAGTGTGGCACCTGGGTGTCACCTGGTCAGTGTCACGAGTATGTCACCTGGTCAGTGTCACAAGTGTGTCACCTGGTCAACGTGTCATCTATGTGTCATCTGGTCAGTGTGTCATCTATGTGTCATCTGGTCAGTGTGTCATCTGGTTATAGGGACATTTGTTTGATACCTGAAGCAGAGATACACAGAGAGAAAGGCATAGGCAAATAAAAGTAGACAGAGGGAGACAGACAGGCAGATAGAGGGGGAGACAGAGAGGCAGATAGAAACAAATAAAGGTAGTGAGAGACAGGAGAGAAGCTGAGGTCTGGGAGAACGACCTCATTACAGCCATAAACGAGGCAATTGGCAGAACATTGTCACATTAGACACGACCAGCGAACCTAATGTCCAGTTGAGACTCTCACTGTCAAGTGTATTCACCTATTTGTGGTTTCATAGCTCCTGGCCCGCGTGCGTGCGTGTGTGTGTGTGTGTGTGTGTGTGTGTGTGTACTCACCTATGTGTACTCACCTATTTGTGGTTGCAGGGGTCGAGTCATAGCTACTGGCCCCGCCTCTTCACTGATTGCTACTAGGTCCTCTCTCTCCCTGCTCCATGAGCTTTATCAAACCTCGTCTTAAAACTATGTATGGTTCCTGCCTCCACTACGTCGCTTTCTAGGCTATTCCACTTCCTGACAACTCTATGACTGAAGAAATACTTCCTAACATCCCTTTGACTCATAGGAGTCTTCAACTTCCAATTGTGACCCCTTGTTTCTGTGTCCCCTCTCTGGAACATCTTGTCTCTGTCCACATTATCTATTCCTCGCAGTATTTTATATGTCGTTATCATGTCTCCCCTAACCCTCCTGTCTAGTGTCGTCAGGCCGATTTCCCTTAACCTTTCTTCGTAGGACAATCCCCTTAGCTCTGGGACTAGTCTTGTTGCAAACCTTTGCACTTTCTTTAATTTCTTGACGTGCTTGAACAGGTGTGGGTTCCAAACTGGTGCTGCATACTCCAGTATGGGCCTGACGTATATGGTGTACAGAGTCGTGAATGATTCCTTAGTGAGGTATTGGAACGCTATTCTTAGGTTTGCCAGCCGCCCGTATGCTGCAGCAGTTATCTGATTGATGTGTGCCTCAGGAGATGTGCTCGATATTATACTCACCCCAAGATCTTTTTCCTTGAGTGAGGTTTGCAGTCTTTGGCCACCTAGACTATACTCTGTCTGCGGTCTTCTTTGCCCTTCCCCGATCTTCATGACTTTACATTTGGCAGGGTTAAATTCAAGGAGCCAGTTACTGGACCAGGCTTGTAGCCTGTCCAGGTCTCTTTGTAGTCCTGCTTGATCCTCAACTGATTTAATTCTTCTCATTAACTTCACATCATCTGCAAACAGGGACACTTCTGAGTCTATCCCTTCCGTTATGTCATTCACATATACCAAAAACAGTACAGGTCCTAGGACTGACCCTTGTGGAACCCCACTCGTCACAGGTGCCCACTCTGACACCTCGTCACGTACCATGACTCGTTGTTGCCTCCCTGTCAGATATTCTCTGATCCATTGCAGTGCCTTTCCTGTTACGTGTGCCTGATCCTCTAGCTGTGTGTGTGTGTGTGTGTGACACAGAGAGAGACTATGCTCCACTTTCTTGGTTTGCCTGCCCCCCCCCCCTCTCATCTGCGACTGCTTGACAGAGTAGAGAACAGAGCAAGACGTCTCATCTCTCTCCTGGACCCATCCTGGATAGATCTGTCATTTCAGCAGAGCCTTCAACACAGGAGGAATGTTTTCGGCCTATTATGTACAAGGCCAACATTGTCAAAGTACCACACTTGGCTCCACTTCGAGGACAGCGAGAAGCAAGCTTCTATACCACAAGACGGGCTGTACCCTTCTCCAGAACATCACTTCATCTGAGATCATTTATCCAAAGGATGAGTCTGGAACACATTCGTACAGCATAATGATGTCAACGAGATAAAGTCAGTTAATCAAATAAAAATGCTGACACACAGATGGTTCCAACTTTATCCTGTTCCCTACTTATATGTTTCAAAATAATAAAAATGCTTTCAAATGACCTGATGTAGGTAACAGCTCTTAGCTTGTCAATAAAGTTAGGAATCCTTAACTTGTCAATAAAGCTAGGGATCCTTAACCTAACCTTGTCAAACCCTGTGTGTGTGTGTGTGTGTGTGTGTGTTAGAGAGAGAGAGAGAGAGAGAGAGAGAGAGAGAGAGAGAGAGAGAGAGAGACTCGTAGTTTGGACGCGAGTAACACTGACATTGTAGCAGTGTTGCAGCCGTTGCAAACTCAAACGTTCTTGTCAAGGAAAACTCAAACTTCACCAGAAACAATTACGCCATCGTAGAAAAGGAGTCAGCTCTCGTGGCGTCTACAGAACACTGTGTCAAATATTTGGGTACATCGTCCTTCTTAGTTCGGGTGTACAGGAACCTCAATCCCTTAGCGCTGTCCCGTGGCCTGGTAACAACGCTTTCGCTTCACAAAGTGAACCGAAAGTATCCGTGGTTCGATCCCTGAGAAGGGTGAAAACATTGGGCGTGTTTCATTACACCTCTTGTTCCCGTTCACCTAGAAAGCAAGTAGGTACCTGGGTCGCATCCTGGGGGACAAGCTTGAAGGACCCCAATGGAAATAAGACAGACAGTCCTCGATGAAGCACTGACTTTCTTGGATTATCCTGAGTGGTTAACCATCCGGGATTAAAAATGCGAACAAAATCCTAACCTTAACACTTTGAAATCTAATAATAAGAGAATTATAAGATGGTGTTAAGAACTCAACCCTTAACTATTAGTATCAAACAAACTGTAGAAGCAAATACTGATGCTTTGTCCTGGGGTTAATTTGTCTTTTGTTGACTAAGACTGTCCAGCTGCTGCTTTTATCTCAAGTAACTATAATATTTTATTTTGAAGAAAACTTATGTTTCTTATCTCTAGTTTGGAGCTGTATTGACTGATGGCTTCAGTTATGTCGTATGGTTTCAGTGAATGTTGACTCCCAGGAGGTGGTTGACGCTGCTTAGTAGACAGAGGTGACGTGCTGTCACCTCTGCTACATTGCTCCAGCCTCCATACGTACATTCTCAATGGTGTGAGTGTTTTCACACGAATATAAAAACACAGTCACATAATTCCTGGATCATAGGAGTAAAGGAGCAGGAATTCATTTTGGTTAAACTATAGAGGTGATAGTGTACAAGTAACGATGTTTTAGATCATGTTGGGTGTATTGTATTTACATACGACGTTCCTCTTACTGTTACATTTTTGCCATAAGGTAGGTATAACATAGCCATTTATTTAAATAATCATTATTAATATGTTCTGGAAACTGTTAATGCATTACTCATCTTTCTGTTAGAAATACGAGTTTGTCTGATTTCCTAGATTCACTTAAGAAAGTTCACTACTTGTAAGCGAAACTTTCTTAACCTTTAATAATTAAGGTTCTTTTGTTTTCCTGAGTCTCTTTATTGTTATTTTGTCATTAATTTTATATTGGAATGATACATAGGATTAAATTTGCCTCTTATATACTATTTCAGTATCAACTTGAGAACCTTCTGCTGCTACCCCAGCCTCCTCTTCCAGTTCGTCCAGCAATCCTGTCTGGTAATGTGCCAAATCATTCATCTTTTGTCAATTCCCTTCCCCTTTCTTCAGTATTATTTATTACCTTGATCATTATTGCTATTTTCCATTTTATGTAGCAATATATTTGTTTTCGAATTGTTTTTTTCTGCCACATTTCGTATTCCAACACTATCATTTCGTATTCCAACACTATCATTTCGTATTCCAACACTATCATTTCGTATTCCAACACTATCATTTCGTATTCCAACACTATCATTTCGTATTCCAACACTATCATTTCGTATTCCAACACTATCATTTCGTATTCCAACACTATCATTTCGTATTCCAACACTATCATTTCGTATTCCAACACTATCATTTCGTATTCCAACACTATCATTTCGTATTCCAACACTATCATTTCGTATTCCAACACTATCATTTCGTATTCCAACACTATCATTTCGTATTCCAACACTATCATTTCGTATTCCAACACTATCATTTCGTATTCCAACACTATCATTTCGTATTCCAACACTATCATTTCGTATTCCAACACTATCATTTCGTATTCCAACACTATCATTTCGTATTCCAACACTATCATTTCGTATTCCAACACTATCATTTCGTATTCCAACACTATCATTTCACGCTCTTCTGCAAAGTTCCATTTTTTTTGCTTCTTCCCATCCTTTTCCTCTACTACCAACGTCTGTGTGTGTGTGTGTGTGTGTGTGTGTGTACTCACCTAGTTGTGGTTGCAGGGGTCGAGACATAGCTCCTGGCCCCGCCTCTTCACTGGCCGCTACTGGGTCACTCTCCCTGCGCCACGAGCTTTATCATACCTCATCTTAAAGCTGTGTGTGTGTGTGTGTGTGTGTGTGTGTGTGTGCGTGCGTGTGTGTGTGTATGTTTTAGACAAATCTAATAGTATGTCCTGCTGGCTGCGTCAAATTATAAGGCCTCTCTGCCTGAGATTGGCTTCAGAAACCGGTTAAGAATCTTAAATATATGGAATAAATGTTAACTAAAATTTATGTAAATTGTTTAATGTGTCTCCCAATGAAAATATAACTACGCAAACCAGAGCACTGAAATAATAACTAAGTACTCTGTGAATATAAATATTACGCATCTGCTTTAGAAAAAAAAAAAAAATAAACACTCCAGCTTTAAGGTAGTAATATGAAGGGAATGTTTGTTATAAGCAGGGGATCCCTCAGCTTCAATTCACCAGAAATGTTATCAAGAGATCATCTACTATGAATGACAAGTTTTCTGGAGAATTTTGTGATTGGCATTAAGGAGTCTTACCTGAAACAAGTTTCTCAAGTGTCAATAAAAGTCTCAAGAATACAGCGGAGTTGTTAGAGACTTTGCAGCCCAGATCTGACAGTAAATGTATGTGTATACACATACAGTAAAACCAACGTCTTCAGAAAATAATCTCAGCTTGTTCTATTAAGTTTACAACATCCCCTATCAATTAATCATAGCTAAGTAGGGCCCTAATTCAGTCATTACAGAGCATTTAAAATCAGACTAGCATCCCCCTAACTGCTAATCACATCTAAGTAGTACCCTAAAGAAGCATAATAAAGCGTTTCTATCAGACTAGTGTATGTATATTGCTTGTGTGACGGACTAGACACCGAGGGACTTTTCAAACAATTCAGTCAAAATATAATTGTCAATAAAGACATGTGTGTTATGAGAACACAATTAATTTAATACATAGAGGAGAAATTTGGTTGAGGGTCAACAGGAGAAAAAAAAAAACCCGTTTCAGTGTTCCCTGAAAATAATAATAATAATAATAATAATAATAATAATTTTTATTTCAATGCATGTTACAAGTGTACTTTTGTTTCACCTTCAATATTCCACAACTGGGCTTCCCATCCTTCATTTTTAATTAAACTCTAATTATTTTGTTTTTCTCCAATTAAATAAGGGTGAGTAATCCAGGAAGACTTACCTTCTCCTCCCCCTATTAATCTCCGAAGTCAGTCGCCTATGCCACACTTAAATAGGGTATGATTCTGGTTATAATTGACCATAATTTTTAAAGGGGTGGACCGGTAAGCCAGCGGAAGGCCTCGGTCAGGAAACTTGTCCTGTTTCCTGACGAACCTTACCTAACCCTAACCCTTTTAGCGCCGCCGGTTCAGCGCCAAGGCGTTTTAACGCAGCTCTGTTCACAAATGAAGTAGAGTATCTGCGTGCAATTTTATCAAACTAAACTAACCTAACCCTTTGTTTTAGATGATTTTAAACAATGTTTTGTAATAATTTTAAATTAAATAAACCAACTCCATAAATATGGAATTCAGCAAATCATTGTTCAAAATATATATTTCTTTTCCATATTTTATTGATTTGAGGCTTGAAATGGTCTGGCGTTGAATAGTCTAGCGCTGAATAGTCTGGCACTGAATAGTCTGGCACTGAATAGTCTGGCACTGAATAGTCTAGCGCTGAATAGTCTGGCGCTGAATAACAAATAAGAATAACAAATAAGAGTGAGGAGAGGCAGTAAAGAATCACTGAAGCATCCCCGGACATCATAGCGCTCACACAAACCTCAGTCCTTTACTACAATTGCTTTATTATGTTCTCTAAACGGGAATTAGTGTAACAATATCTGAAAATGGTATTTTCACTGTTTCATTAAAATATTATGACTGCGTTTTGTAACTAATGTTTGTTTTGAGTTCTTATTTTTTCTGTATCGATGCAGTTTTGTTTTATATTAGCGCGCTTGGTGTGTGCATTCGAGTTCTGTCAATTGCTGGTGTTGGCATAGTAGCGAGGGATGGTGTAAATTTGATTTTACGGTGTGAATGTAACTTTTGTGTGTGTCCCATCGCCATATATTCGTCCTGTACCACCTATTGCCTTTCAATGTTCACTTCTACTCTTTAGAATTCGTTTCTCTCTAAAAAAAAATCTATTTTCGTTTTCTGTGTATTTTTTTTCTAATTTTGGGATAAACTATTTAAGATCGTGTGTCACCCTCGTCGTTTTCCAAACACAAGTAAAAAATAATTAAACATAACAGAGCAATAATTGTGATGTACAGTACGCTAATGACCTGGTGCGTGTGTCACGCCTCACTACCCCCCTTAACACTCCTCACCAATCACTCTCCTGCACCACCTTGACCCTACCCTGACCCCTATCTTTCCCTACTACATTCCCCCATCACACACGCACATCCACACACACCATTATATAATTGGAACATCGTGTCACCACAAGCCCCTATACCCCTTCCCCACCATCAAGAACCCTAAGGCATCCCCCTCCCTGTACGTGAGTCACCAGGGTGGGGCAGAAACAATTACTTCCTTCCTCTAACCAACCACACCCCTTTTACTCTCCCTCATTCCTTTTTCTTCCGGCTTTCCCTCTAGCAGTCCCCGCTCTCCCTCCCCACTCTCTTTACACCACATTTCTTGCTTCTCTCACTCCCCACCCTCTTTTCCAAGTTCTCCTGCCCTCCCTTCTCCCTTACTGTGCCTGTGTCTCTGATACGTCTCCTCTCCTACCTTACTACCCACTCTCAATCCCTCTCTCTCCTCTCTAGTGTTCCATTGGTACTTTGTCTTACTAGTTACTGCAAACACTGACTTGTAGGAGAAAATACGTTATATAGTATTACATGGAATTAGACGAGCAAAACCGGATATAAAAATGCCTTACTGTTTATATTTAGACTTATCTATAGAGGAACGCTCACTACAATATACTACTACTACAATATACTACTACTACAATATACTACTACTACAATATACTACTACTACAATATACTACTACTACAATATACTACTACTACAATATACTACTACTACAATATACTACTACTACTACTATGGCCTGGAGGGTGGTGGTCAACCAATCGTCCTGTGTTGCTTATAAAGATCAGGGTTGCAGAGGGCACAGCCAGCTCTAGTATTATGTCTGGTTGAATTCAATATTTACAAAGTGCTTTTGCAACTGGTTATTGCATGACTGAATTATTTTCAGAGTTTTAAAGATCGTCGTCGTCTCTTCCTGAAGAGGAACTGATCCAGTGTTGAAGTTTCTATAACAGAGATTATATTATAATAAAGGTTTAACTATAGTATAAGTATAGATAGGCAACTTATTTGTCTTGCGATTAGCGAACGTAGAATCGAGCTTCTACCATTTCTAACACTTAATGATTCAGACGGGTTTAGTGCGTCACTTTATTAATTTTAAAATACTATAACAAAAACTCATTCTCATAAGCTGCATTGCTCTGCCCGGTGTCCACTATATTTCATCTTATTTTATATATTTTATGGATCCAAAGCTGGACAGTATATGGAAAAATAAACACATAAGCAGTATAATGTGATCCTTTATTGACAACGTTTCGCCCACGCAGTGGGCTTTATCGAGTCACAGACAGGTAGATCTGTCTGTGACTCGATAAAGCCCACTGCGTGGGCGAAACGTTGTCAATAAAGGATCACATTATACTGCTTATGTGTTTATTTTTCCATTGTGTCGGTATTTTATACCATTTATTTCCATCTGGACAGTATATGCAAGACGAAGCTTAACACCTGCATCATACTTTATATATTTGTTTTGCAGTCGATTTTTTATGAAGCCTTGAATTTAGTTAGCTTTTCTACTCGCAGGTGATCATTGCTCAGTATATTTAAGGTCTTTGCTAATGAGGAGAGAGTCCAAAAATAATTACATTATTTGGGACTCTCTCCCAAAGTGGAGAGAGTACCAAATAATTACATTATTTGGGACTCTCTCCTCTTTGTTTTATTATATTAACAAAAATTAATTTCCAATTTTTTTACGATGTGCATTTGTTTACTCTTGTTCACTTTTTGAACATTTGGAGTGACATTTGCCAGTTGCCTTTGTGTGACTGATTTCTTCTGAGGATTTGTTAATTATTGCCTTCGTGGGAGATTGCATGTGTTATTATTTTATCATTCTAGCAGATAGATCGGTTAGGTTAGGTAAGGTTCGTCAGGAAACAGGACACGTGTTTCTTGACGATGGTCTTAGTCAAAAGATGACCCGCCGTTGGAGCTTTTGGTCATCTGACCGAGGCCTTCCGCTGGCTTACCGGTCCATCCCTTTAAAAATTATGGTCAGTTATAACCATTTAGTTTTTAGCAGATAGATAGTTTACTCATCTTAATTTGTTTATGTTAGGCTTTTCTAGGAATTTTGGCATATGTTGAGCGCTGTATAATATTTCCTCGTTGTTGTTTGTAACCCGACCGTCGATGCTGGTTAAATAATTTTACATTCTTTTTAATCTAATTTACCCCCTTCTCTCCTCCTCGCTTCGTTCTTTTCTTCCATCCATCCCTCATTTCCTTGCTTACATCCTCCTCCTCTCCATTCTTATCTTCCTCCTCATTCACTAAGCCATCCAAATACACCACTCAAGCAACAATCCCAGTAATCTATGTTCTCTCTCTCTCTCTCTCTCTCTCTCTCTCTCTCTCTCTCTCCCATTGTGTTCCACACGTTATCACACTCTGGGTCTTATTTCACATCCGGGATCTTATGAAAATCCTCCCAATAAATATAAAACTACTATTGAAATTTAAAAAAAAATGACTAACATTACTACTACTACTACCAATACTACTACTACTACTACCAATACTACTACTACTACTATAATAATACAACTACTACTAATTATAATGGTGATATTAGGACAAGAAAAATAAAGAAAGGAAAGAATAATAATTCAATACTACGTAATCAATTTAATAACATAATGCAAATCACGAAAAAAACAGCAATTATATATACCGGTAATAATGTAAAATAATAATCATAATAATAATAAAAACAAAATTTTTATTACTTGGTAAAAATGAAAACATTAATACTTAACTACAGTATTAACAACGAAACTAATAAGCTAATATTAGAGAGGAACTCGAAATTTTAACGTCTCTTGGGAGTTCAACTTATAAATCTCCACGGACTGATCACCCGACATTTCTGTAACTTTTTTATTATGATTATTATTATTATTATTATTATTATTATTAAATCCCATGGCATTAAAGCCCCTGGCATTAAAGCTCCTAGCGTTAAAGCCCATGGCATTAAAGTTCCTGGCGTGTAAGCCCATGGAAGGCCTACTATGATGGACCCATGGAAGGCCTACTATGATGGACCCATGGAAGACCTACTATGATGGACCCATGGAAGAAATACTATGATGGACCCATGGAAGGCCTACTATGATGGACCCATGGAAGACCTACTATGATGGACCCATGGAAGGCCTACTATGATGGACCCATGGAAGACCTACTATGATGGACCCATGGAAGGCCTACTATGATGGACCCATGGAAGGCCTACTATGATGGACCCATTGAAGGCCTACTATGATGGACCCATGGAAGGCCTACTATGATGGACCCATGAAAGGCCTACTATGATGGACCCATGAAAGGCCTACTATGATGGACCCATGGAAGACCTACTATGATGGACCCATGGAAGGCCTACTATGGACCCATGGAAGGCCTACTATGGACCCATGGAAGGCCTACTATGGACCCATGGAAGGCCTACTATGATGGACCCATGGAAGGCCTACTATGATGGACCCATGGAAGGCCTATGGACCCATGGAAGGCCTATGGACCCATGGAAGGCCTATGGACCCATGGAAGGCCTACTATGGACCCATGGAAGGCCTACTATGGACCCATGGAAGGCCTACTATGGACCCATGGAAGGCCTACTATGGACCCATGGAAGGCCTACTATGGACCCATGGAAGGCCTACTATGATGGACCCATGGAAGGCCTATGATGGACCCATGGAAGGCCTACTATGATGGACCCATGAAAGGCCTACTATGATGGACCCATGAAAGGCCTACTATGATGGACCCATGAAAGGCCTACTATGATGGACCCATGAAAGGCCTACTATGATGGACCCATGGAAGACCTACTATGATGGACCCATGGAAGGCCTACTATGGACCCATGGAAGGCCTACTATGATGGACCCATGGAAGGCCTACTATGATGGACCCATGGAAGGCCTACTATGATGGACCCATGGAAGGCCTACTATGATGGACCCATGGAAGGCCTACTATGGACCCATGGAAGGCCTACTATGGACCCATGGAAGGCCTACTATGGACCCATGGAAGGCCTACTATGGACCCATGGAAGGCCTACTATGATGGACCCATGGAAGGCCTACTATGATGGACCCATGGAAGGCCTACTATGGACCCATGGAAGGCCTACTATGGACCCATGGAAGGCCTACTATGGACCCATGGAAGGCCTACTATGGACCCATGGAAGGCCTACTATGGACCCATGGAAGGCCTACTATGATGGACCCATGGAAGGCCTATGATGGACCCATGGAAGGCCTACTATGGACCCATGGAAGGCCTACTATGGACCCATGGAAGGCCTACTATGGACCCATGGAAGGCCTACTATGATGGACCCATGGAAGGCCTACTATGGACCCATGGAAGGCCTACTATGGACCCATGGAAGGCCTATGGACCCATGGAAGGCCTATTGACCCATGGAAGGCCTACTATGGACCCATGGAAGGCCTATGGACCCATGGAAGGCCTACTATGGACCCATGGAAGGCCTACTATGGACCCATGGAAGGCCTACTATGGACCCATGGAAGGCCTACTATGGACCCATGGAAGGCCTACTATGGACCCATGGAAGGCCTACTATGGACCCATGGAAGGCCTACTATGATGGAATACCGACAATAATTTAATACAAACATGATTTTACATGGTACCTAACTGTGGTTTATTTAGGTAAATATTTTTTAAAAAAAGAACAAGAAGATGAAAAAGAAATATAGAAAAACAACCAGCAACAACACAGTAAAATAATAATAATAATAATAATAATAATAATAATAATAATAATAATAATAATAGCAAGAGTCGTCACATAGATCAAGTATAAGCTGAGGTAAAGCACTACCCTTTGTCTGTTGTTTAATATCCACCAACATTCTCCCTCAATTGCTTCTCTTATTTATCTCTTCTTTCGTAGCGTCTCTTTATTTATTACACTCCCAGTTTTTTATTATATTCCCTGTTATTTAGGGCACTTTCTTCAATATTTCCTCCATCCACAATTTTTTTTCCCGCATTCATTCATTCATTTTCTCTCTCACTTTCTTTCTATCTCTCTCTCTCTCTCCCCTCTCCACACTATTATTTCCTCCTTCATCACGACCTTTATTAGTGTCGTTTATTTCGCCCCTTCATCTACATGGTCATTAGCTGGTGATATAGATAGGGTCGGATTCCCTCTGCTTGGTGTCGGATCCTCTGTGCTTAGTGTTGGATCCTCTGTGCTATTATTGGATCCTCTGTGCTTAGCGTAAGATCCTCTTCATATATAATTCATTGGCATTGTGTGGGGATTCTGTTTAGTGATTACCTATTTGCAGTTACAGGAACATACCAACGCTGTGGATCCTCCTTGTTTGGTGTTCGATCATATGTGATTGGTGTTGGATCCTCTGTGATTGGTGTTGGATCCTCTGTGATTGGTGTTGGATCCGCTGTGATTGGTGTTGGATCCGCTGTGATTGGGGTTGGATCCGCTGTGATTGGGGTTGGATCCGCTGTGATTGGGGTTGGATCCGCTGTGATTGGTGTTGGATCCGCTGTGATTGGTGTTGGATCCGCTGTGATTGGTGTTGGATCCGCTGTGATTGGTGTTGGATCCGCTGTGATTGGTGTTGGATCCGCTGTGATTGGTGTTGGATCCGCTGTGATTGGTGTTGGATCCGCTGTGATTGGTGTTGGATCCGCTGTGATTGGTGTTGGATCCGCTGTGATTGGTGTTGGATCCGCTGTGATTGGTGTTGGATCCGCTGTGATTGGTGTTGGATCCGCTGTGATTGGTGTTGGATCCGCTGTGATTGGTGTTGGATCCGCTGTGATTGGTGTTGGATCCGCTGTGATTGGTGTTGGATCCGCTGTGATTGGTGTTGGATCCGCTGTGATTGGTGTTGGATCCTCTGGGATTGGTGTTGGATCCTCTGGGATTGGTGTTGGATCCTCTGTGATTGGTGTTGGATCCTCTGTGATTGGTGTGTGATCCTCTGTGATTGGTGTTGGATCCTCTGTGATTGGTGTTGGATCCTCTGTGATCGGTGTTGGATCCTCTGTGATCGGTGTAGGATCATCTGTGATCCTCCTTTCTTAATTGTGAATCTATTCTTAAGAACATAAGAAAGAAGGAACACTCCAACAGGCTTAAGCCAATGCCCCGACCCAGCCAGGTCAAGTTACATTCACTTAAAGAAGGAGCACGGCATCTGACCTAGTAGCACAAGCTAGTCAGGACCAACTCACACCCACCCGCACCCCACCAGGAGTTAACCCTCCCCAGGTAAACTCCAGGTAGTCAGGTCACTTCCACTTAAGGAATTAGTACGGCATCTGACCTAGTAGCACAAGCTAGTCAGGTCCAACTCACACCCACCCACACCCACTCATGTATTTATCTAACCTATTTTTAAAACTACACAACGTCCCAGCCCCTATGACGGTACTCGGGAGTTTGTTCCACTCATCCACAACTCTATTACCAAACCAATGCTTTCCTATATCCTTCCTGAATCTGAACTTTTCCAACTTGAAACCATTGCTGCGAGTCCTGTCTTGGCTGGATATTTTCAGCACGCTATTTACATACCCTTAATTATTCCTGTTTTCCAGTTATACACCTCAATCATATCCCTCCTAATTCTACGCCATTCTAGAGAGTGCAGATTCAAGGCCCTCAGTCTATCCTCATAGGGAAGATTTCTGATACATGGGATCAACTTTGTCATCCTCCTCTGTACGTTTTCCAGTGCATTTATATTCATTCTGTAATACGGTGACCAGAACTGTGCAGCATAATCTAAATGAGGCCTAACCAAAGATATATAGAGTTGAAGAACAACCTGAGGACTTCTATTATTTATGCTTCTTGATATGAAGCCAAGGATTCTGTTAGCTTTATTGCGAACACTTATGCACTGTTATCTTGGTTTCAGATTACTACTAACCAGAACTCCTAATCCTTCTCGCAATCACAAGTAATAAGATCTACATTATTTAGTTTATATGTGGCATGGTTATTGTCCTGCCCAACATTTAGAACCTTGTATTTGTCTACATTAAACTGCATCTGCCACTTCTCCGACCACTGCATCAGTCTATTCAAATCATCCTGGAGTGCTCTAATGTTCTCATTAGAATGAATTGGACGGCCTATTCTTAGTGGTGCATCCTCTGTCTTGGATCCTCTGTGCTTGGTACTGACTCCTCTGTGCTTGGTACTGCCTCCTCTGTGCTTGGTACTGCTGCCTCCTCTGTGCTTGGTACTGCCTGCTCTGTGCTTGGTACTGCCTCATCTGTGCTTGGTACTGCCTCCTCTGTGCTTGGTACTGCCTCCTCTGTGCTTGGTACTGCCTCCTCTGTGCTTGGTACTGCCTCCTCTGTGCTTGGTACTGCCTCATCTGTGCTTGGTACTAGCTAGTCTGTGCTTGGTACTGCCTCCTCTGTGCTTAGTACTGGCTCCTCTGTGCTTGGTACTTTATCCCTGGTGCTTAGTGTTGAATCCTGTGCTTTGTGGTGGATCTTTTGGACTCAGTGTTGGACCCTTTGTAACGTTGAATTCTGTGTGTTTAGTATTGGATACCGTGCGCCTCATCATCCTCGGTTTTGCTTAGTGTTCTTCAACAACTTAATCATTAGCATCACAAGATTATGATACAAAAATCCTGTTGAACGTGTATATGGCAAAATTCTCATGTGGCTGGAACCCCACTAAGGCTCTCACAGCTGTCTACACCCACTACCACAACTAGAGAAGAAACAGTAATTGAAGAGATGAAAATTCAACAATGCACAACTGGTGGACGTTATCTAGGAAATCACGTCAACCCTCGTATGCATTCCCATTCTTCGAGGTGGTGGTCAAGTCTGTGGGGAGTTATCTGTTAACATCGTCCTGTCCCAAGAGATGTCCCAGAAGCTCGTATACGTCCATAAACACCGTCGGTAGGCATCATATTTACGACAATATAGGAGCAGTAGGATGACGTGACGGCCTTGCCGTGCCATTTATTTAATGCTGGATATATATTAGTGTGCACCTTGATCTCATTCTGCTAAGCACAACTTCAGTTTTTGGGCCTCATTATACGAGGAGTCCCAGGCCAGTATTATGAGTTTAATTTTATGAAATGGAAAAACAACTATGCCACAATTCCCTTGTCATTCTATGATTTCCTGTATTATCAACCATGCATATGGAATCCTCGTTTCCAGGCCCGATGTAATGGCCTCATTCCCTTTCACATCTGCCAGTGATCTCTGGAGTCACCCTGTGTGCCCTTAGTTTAAAAATACGATCTCTAACTCCAAGTTACATGTGATCCCTGCATTTGGGGTTCACTAGACTCTGCAGCACCCCCAGAGTCGCAAATAATAACCATATGTATTCTTTCCGTACTTCCCAGTTTGTTAATAAACATGAACACTGTCTAAACCATGCAATTTTGCTTCGTAAATCTGAATGTAAGGAAGCAAACGAAAAGGTTCACAGTAAGAGTGTTCATGGACAATAGCACATGCCGTGCCTCCCGGACACATTGTCCCATCCATATACCAAGCCAGATGTCGGCTGTATGCACCAATACGAAGCTTCAAGAAATTATTATAATAATCATGGGGCAGCACTAAATCCGTAGGGATTCTACAGCGCCTGTGGGGAATATGGAAGGTATTCAGGCTCAATTCACGGAACTGGAGCACATATATAATTCCCTAGATCAAGAGCCCCTCACCAGCGTCAAGGAACCTCCCTTGAGGCGAGTTTCAAGAAATAAATTAAAAAGGCGGTTCCTCTACTCCTACGGCTTTGCCGCACTAGTCTCCACTCTAAAGAAGAAACGAACGGTAGGAAAAGGTGTTTGAAGGCTCTGTCCTCTCGTTATGCATCCTAGGTTGTCAACCTGCCGCCTCCGACCAATTTCCCGTCTCCAACTCGCTACCACTGGAAATGGGAATGGTTGGAGATTATAGAATGGAAACTCGAAAAACTCCTGTGTTGGGTGATGAGCTAATGTTATGGAACAAGTGTACAGCAAATCTAAAAGTTTGTGTTGTGGTAGCGGGATAACATTTGCCTCTACCTCATATGTTAGTTCTCGTTCAACTAACAGATACAGTGTCCTGTCAAGTTCATGTAGGTGACACTGCCGCCGAAGACAAGAGAAACCCCGCATACTGTAACCAGAACTGGATACAATGTGCGTAATGTCTTCCTATCTGCTTCAGATGCCCTCCTCGTAATCGTGCCCGTTTATGTAATCTAAAACTGAGAGCGAGTCCATCATCACTACTGACCGCTGCAAAGTACTCCGCAAACCGTCAGTCAAATGGACTCTTTCAAGTGGTTCTCTTTACTGGTGTAGGGAAACCCAATGGGGGTCCCACATGAACGGAAAAGATATACATGAATTAACACAGGTAATGTACTCCCACCATGATTCCTGTTTGGCCTCCTTAACTAGGCATTTTGTCGCAGCATTTGCTAAGAGGACGCAACACTAAGCACAGAGGATCCAACACGAAACACAGACTATCCACTGTTGGTATATTCTTGTAACTACAAATAGGTAATCAACAATCAAGTCCTTTAATACAAAGCGCCCGGGACAGAATGCCTTGCACAAAGCCTCTGCGAAGGACAGGAAGAGCATTGGACATAGCCTGTGGTACCTTATACTCGCTGCTAAGCCTGTCCTTCGTATAGCCTGTGTGCAGAGCATGATGCCCGGGACGCTTAAGATTAAAGCAGTTGATTGTCGATTTCCTATTTGTATTTACAGGGACAGAGCAATACTGTGGATCGTCTGTGCTTGGTGGTGGATCGTCTGTGCTTGTTTGATCCTCCTCTTGGCAGAGAATTCATTGGCTTGTAGGGTTCTCTTGTGATCCTTTATTTTAGTTACACGAACATATCAACGCTCTTAGTGTCCTATATTCCCTATTATTTGTATTTCATTCATATTTCTCAGGATGGTAACCATGCATCTTTATACTTTAGATGAACAGGAAAAATCCAGTGCAAAGAGACGATCTTATGCACATATTTACTGACTTTTCTATTTTGTTTTAGGCGCTTCAACGTCTGAGACTCTTTGAGGCTTACATCCACTATTCAAATCATCTTGGAGTGCTCTAATGTCCTCATTAGAATGAATTGGACGGCCTATTCTTAGTGTTTCATCCTCTGTCTTGGATCCCCTGTGCTTGGTACTGGCTCCTCTGTGCTTGGTACTGGCTCCTCTGTGCTTGGTACTGGCTCCTCTATGCTTGGAACTGCCTCCTCTGTGCTTGGTACTGCCTCCTCTGTGCTTGGTACTGCCTCATCTGTGCTTGGTACTGCCTCATCTGTGCTTGGTACTGCCTCATCTGTGCTTGGTACTGCCTCATCTGTGCTTGGTACTGCCTCATCTGTGCTTGGTACTGCCTCTGTGCTTGGTACTGCCTCCTCTGTGCTTGGTACTGCCTCATCTGTGCTTGGTACTGCCTCATCTGTGCTTGGTACTGCCTCCTCTGTGCTTGGTACTGCCTCCTCTGTGCTTGGTACTGCCTCCTCTGTGCTTGGTACTGCCTCCTCTGTGCTTGGTACTGCCTCCTCTGTGCTTGGTACTGCCTCCTCTGTGCTTGGTACTGCCTCATCTGTGCTTGGTACTGCCTCCTCTGTGCTTGGTACTGCCTCCTCTGTGCTTGGCACTGCCTCCTCTGTGCTTGGTACTGCCTCCTCTGTGCTTGGTACTGCCTCCTCTGTGCTTGGTACTGCCTCCTCTGTGCTTGGTACTGCCTCCTCTGTGCTTGGTACTGCCTCCTCTGTGCTTGGTACTGCCTCCTCCACCTGTGACTGTTCTCTTACGGCTCTGTACCGCCCACACCCAAGCACAAAAGGTTGAGACTAACAAAATAGCATCACGATCCGTTGCGCATATTCAGCCGCGCATTGCCTATGTATTTTAGAGTGCATCCTAGATCCCACTGTGTCGAAGAAAGTCGTTGACCAAGATACTCTATCCTAGGGCAACCTATTGTGTCCTCGCTCCTTATCTGCATTACTGGTAGCTGCAACAACGAATGTTGCTAATACATAAACTGCGTAACATGCTTTACTTCATAATAAGCAATACCTAAAATACATTTCACTGTTAAAATTCCTGACGAGGTGAGTCTCTGCTGACATACTAGACAGCAAACAGAAGTTAGTAATGAACACACACACACACACACGGGGCCAGGAGCTGTGAATCGACCCCTGCCATCACAAATAGGTGAGTACACACACACTTATCTCAGTAGCATACGAAAGCATTTTTTGTTATCAAGTGTTGTAATATTCATGGAGCGCTAAATCCGTAGGGATCACACAGCGCCTGAGGAATTAGGTAATCAGGTTTGATCCAGTTAATTATAATATAGTTGTAACTTCCTGGACCAAGAGCCCTTCACCTGAATAAAGACACTCCCCTTTAATAATACAAGGAAGCAAGGAATCAGCATGCATCATTTTGGTCAACAAAGACACATGTGCAACAACTGGAAATCCTTATTGTGGAAACGTTTCGCCCCACAGTGGCTTTCTCAGTCGAATACAAAGAAGAATGGTGAAGATCAGAAGGAGTTTGAGGTAATCAGTCCCTCATCCTGGAGTAGATGAAATTAGTCCATCAACCATGATAAAGAGTACAGCATATGCACGAAGGAGCTTGTGTACTGCAGACAGGTGAGGTGAAGATGTCGTATTCAGTACCGTGGACAAATCCACAGGTAGAAGTAGGTCATGCCTATAGGTTATTATAGCGTAGGATTCCCTGTATCAAAATCCCAAGATGTTGTGTGTGTCAGAATCAACATCTTGGACTGAGGAAGCCACTGTGTGGCGAAACGTGTTCACAATAAAGATACCCAAGTGTTGCAAAGTGTCTAATTGTTCAACATAATGATGAAAGTCCCTAACACAACACAACACTCAACTTATCATCACTAACTCTTGTGTGGCATGCTAACAGTAGGTTACATTGTATTCGGCGTATGTCACACTCCCATATAGGCTGCCTCCCAACCAGCGAACTGGGTGCTAAGGGTTTAACGATTAATACGGTACCCGTTGTTAAATCATTATACCTTGGTTCATTGGCCAATCACAGGCAAGCCCGCCAGAGCTGAAGCAACGTGGTTCACTTGTGGTAAACATTGACAAACTTACCTGAGCTGCCGGTTGATTATGATGCACTCTCTTTGGCTTCTGTTTCTACCATCTTTTGTCACTGTGTAATACACTTGCTCTTCAACCTCTCTGCACACTGTACATAAGTGTACATACTTGTATATATTTGGCAAATTATATCTGGTGAAGGAAATACAGGTCATATACTATTGTTAAGTTTTGTTTCCTCTACTTTGAAACCCATTACGACCAGGTCGCAGGTCATACTATACCTGTATTCGTAATACCATATTTGTGTGACTTTTGCGACCTAACAAAGTATCAAAGCTTCTCCTATACAAAATATATCACATCTTATGCAAGCAGAAAATATTCCCACCGGAGCAACACTGGTAAATTACGTTAAAAAATATATTCTTTGAATTTTCAGTTTAAAAAAAAAAAAATTCACTTTCTAATATTAATTTTAAATAGCCTATAAAGAGTTTACCCTAAAAGAATGTTATTTGTGATGGGAGAAAGACTGAGTTACCGCTGATGCTGTGGAAGGTCAGAGAAAACACTGAGGAAGCAGATGCAGGGGAAGAGAGGTGATGCTGAGGTCAATGGTTAAAAAGTATGTTTTAAGAGATACGTATTATCCATGTTTCTGAATTTTGTTTCCATGTCTAAATTTTCTTTAGCCGATCGACCAAAAGGTTCTTTCGGAAATGAAATTAGAGAATTTATCCTTCCAAAATACTGCATACGAGGGATAAAGTCCAAGAAAGACATGTGTGCATAGAACAGAACTCAGCCCATAACATCTGTAACGATTCTCTATTGTTAGTATTGAATCCTCAATGATTGGTGTAAGATGGAAGATAGGAAGCCTTCATGCTGGTGAAGACTTTTTGTAAGATATTGCAGCTACTTTCCAATCAGATCTGATTACCTACCATTACCGAGGCGTTGTATCACCTCAATGGGCTTAGCGCTTCTCCTGAATACAAAACAAATTCCACTTGAAGTATTCAATACGGTTGATTTGGGATCCTTGTATTGGTGCAGGATCTTTTGTATTTTTGTAGTAACCTACGCGCTTAATTTTGTATACTACAGATCTTAATCAATCTTAAGGTTTGTATTATAACCTTCAAGAAAGAAACGTGGCAGGAGGTAGTGAAGGGTGGGGAGAGCCTTCTGCTACACTATTCGAATATCTATTTGTACAGCACATATCGTCCTTACAGACCGTAAGTTCTTCGATATCAGCCTTCCTCATTAACACACAATCTGAGTTAAGAGTAAAAAAAAAAAAGGATAAAAAAGTTAGATTTTGGCTAAGAGGTTTATGCAATGTGTACCTGGTTCTTTACTTGAAGGATGAAGCACATAGGTTCGCATCCCCTGTGCTTAGAGTAGGAAACTCTGTGGCTGTTTGTCATCCTATATGCTTAGAAAACTGTGTGAATAGTGTAGCATCGACTGTCATTGTTGTGCTATCATATTTTCGTAAAATAAAATCCTTTGTGACTGGTGTAAAAACATCTATGATTGTGGAATGTGATTAGAACAGTATCTTGTGTGGTTGATGTAGTATCTTGTGTGGTTGGTGTAGTATCTTGTGTGGTTGATGTAGTATCTTGTGTGGTTGATGTAGTATCTTGTGTGGTTGGTGTAGTATCTTGTGTGGTTGGTGTAGTATCTTGTGTGGTTGATGTAGTATCTTGTGTGGTTGATGTAGTATCTTGTGTGGTCGGTGTAGTAGCTTGTGGTTGGTGTAGTAGCTTGTGTGGTTGGTGTAGTAGCTTGTGTGGTTGGTGTAGTAGCTTGTGTGGTTGGTATTACAAATAAATAAAACATTTGTAATAAACGACTGTTTGGGATACTAAGTAAAATCTCATTTTTCAGATTTTTATTATATTAAATATATATTATTAATATAAAAGCATATAATCTGAATAAAAACATATAATCTAATAATCTGTGTAAAAACTTATTTACACAAAATCACAGTACAAGATAAAAGTCACAAGTAAAATCAAGTATTCGGTGTAGTGTCAAGTCGCTGCCATCTTCTAGTGTCACGCAGGACACTACCACACCTTGTCATGATACTCCTTCTCCACCGTGTCCTCAGACACCCTTGTCTCTGTCTTATGGCACGCCTACGGGGTTCCACGACACCCGTTCTCCCTGTGCCATAAGACTCCCTCGCTGTGTCACACGACACCTCTGTGCCACATGGCACGCCCCCTGTATCATGAACACATTCTCAATTAAAGCCTTTGCACCGCGTTATGACACACCCCAAATACACGACTCAACCTGTGTCGTGCCATCGTCACAAACTCTCTGAATGCACCACTTAAACCCTGACACTCGGGGTAACAATCTCCGGGTAAACAATCTCAGGTACATCGTCGCAGGTACATCGTCGCAGGTACATCGTCGCAGGTACATCGTCGCAGGTACATAGTAGATTCTGGTGACCTTGCCTCTCTCCTTGTTGTAGGCTATCACCAGCACCACACTGCATGAGTCTGCAACTCTCACGCAGGTCTGACTGGCGAACTCCAGTAGTATGTCAGGGAGCTTGTCACCAGCACCACACTGCAACTCTCATGCAGGTCTGACTGACGAACTCCAGTAGTATATCAGTGAGCTGGTGGACTCTCCAGTGTTGAATAGGGGAGAGTCTCGATGACACTGTCAGTCAAGCCGGCCCGGCAGTCAAACATCAGGTCTGATGACGTAACCCCTTGACTGCCGGCCGGTGAGGTAATTACCTAACTACCATTGTTAGGTAAGGGGCCGTAACAGTTGGTGTAGTAGCTTGTGTGGTTGATGTAGAAGCTTGTGTGGTTGATGAAGTAGCTTGTGTGGTTGGTGAAGTAGCTTGTGTGGTTGGTGTAGTATCTTGTGTGGTTGGTGTAGTATCTTGTGTGGTTGGTGTAGTAGCTTGTGTGGTTGGTGTAGTAGCTTGTGTGGTTGGTGTAGTAGCTTGTGTGGTTGATGTAGTAGCTTGTGTGGTTGGTGTAGTACCTTGTGTGGTTGATGTAGTACCTTGTGTGGTTGATGAAGTAGCTTGTGTGGTTGATGTAGTATCTTGTGTGGTTGATGTAGTACCTTGTGTGGTTGATGTAGTAGCTTGTGTGGTTGATGTAGTAGCTTGTGTAGTTGATGTAGTAGCTTGTGTGGTTGGTGTAGTAGCTTGTGTAGTTGATGTAGTAGCTTGTGTGGTTGGTGTAGTAGCTTGTGAGGTTGATGTAGTAGCTTGTGTGGTTGGTGTAGTATCTTGTGTGGTTGATGAAGTATCTTGTGTGGTTGATGTAGTATCTTGTGTGGTTGGTGTAGTAGCTTGTGTGGTTGGTGTAGTAGCTTGTGTGGTTGATGTAGTAGCTTGTGTGGTTGATGTAGTATTTGTGTGGTTGATGTAGTATCTTGTGTGGTTGATGTAGTATCTTGTGTGGTTGATGTAGTATCTTGTGTGGTTGATGTAGTATCTTGTGTGGTTGGTGTAGTAGCTTGTGTGGTTGATGTAGTAGCTTGTGTAGTTGATGTAGTAGCTTGTGTGGTTGGTGTAGTAGCTTGTGTGGTTGGTGTAGTAGCTTGTGTGGTTGATGTAGTAGCTTGTGTAGTTGATGTAGTAGCTTGTGTAGTTGATGTAGTAGCTTGTGTGGTTGATGTAGTAGCTTGTGTGGTTGGTGTAGTAGCTTGTGTGGTTGATGTAGTAGCTTGTGTAGTTGATGTAGTAGCTTGTGTGGTTGGTGTAGTAGCTTGTGTAGTTGATGTAGTAGCTTGTGTGGTTGGTGTAGTAGCTTGTGTGGTTGATGTAGTAGCTTGTGTGGTTGGTGTAGTAGCTTGTGTGGTTGATGTAGTATCTTGTGTGGTTGATGTAGTATCTTGTGTGGTTGGTATAGTATATTGTGTGGTTGGTGTAGTAGCTTGTGTGGTTGGTGTAGTAGCTTGTGTGGTTGGTGTAGTAGCTTGTGTGGTTGGTGTAGTAGCTTGTGTGGTTGGTGTAGTAGCTTGTGTGGTTGATGTAGTAGCTTGTGTGGTTGATGTAGTAGCTTGTGTGGTTGATGTAGTAGCTTGTGTGGTTGATGTAGTAGCTTGTGTGGTTGGTGTAGTAGCTTGTGTGGTTGGTGTAGTATCTTGTGTGGTTGGTGTAGTATCTTGTGTGGTTTGTGTAGTAGCTTGTGTGGTTGGTGTAGTATCTTGTGTGGTTGGTGTAGTAGCTTGTGTGGATGATGTAGTAGCTTGTGTGGTTGGTGTAGTATCTTGTGTGGTTGATGTAGTATCTTGTGTGGTTGATGTAGTAGCTTGTGTGGTTGGTGTAGTATCTTGTGTGGTTGGTGTAGTAGCTTGTGTGGTTGATGTAGTAGCTTGTGTGGTTGATGTAGTAGCTTGTGTGGTTGATGTAGTAGCTTGTGTGGTTGGTGTAGTATCTTGTGTGGTTGGTGTAGTAGCTTGTGTGGTTGGTGTAGTAGCTTGTGTGGTTGGTGTAGTAGCTTGTGTGGTTGGTGTAGTATCTTGTGTGGTTTGTGTAGTAGCTTGTGTGGTTGGTGTAGTAGCTTGTGTGGTTGATGTAGTACCTTGTGTGGTTGATGTAGTAGCTTGTGTGGTTGATGTAGTAGCTTGTGTAGTTGATGTAGTAGCTTGTGTGGTTGGTGTAGTAGCTTGTGTGGTTGATGTAGTATCTTGTGTGGTTGATGTAGTATATTGTGTGGTTGGTGTAGTAGCTTGTGTGGTTGATGTAGTATCTTGTGTGGTTGGTGTAGTAGCTTGTGTGGTTGGTGTAGTAGCTTGTGTGGTTGGTGTAGTATCTTGTGTGGTTGATGTAGTATCTTGTGTGGTTGGTGTAGTAGCTTGTGTGGTTGGTGTAGTAGCTTGTGTGGTTGGTGTAGTATCTTGTGTGGTTGATGTAGTATCTTGTGTGGTTGATGTAGTAGCTTGTGGTTGGTGTAGTAGCTTGTGTGGTTGGTGTAGTATCTTGTGTGGTTGGTGTAGTATCTTGTGTGGTTGGTGTAGTATCTTGTGTGGTTGATGTAGTAGCTTGTGGTTGGTGTAGTAGCTTGTGTGGTTGGTGTAGTAGCTTGTGTGGTTGGTGTAGTATCTTGTGTGGTTGGTGTAGTATCTTGTGTGGTTGATGTAGTAGCTTGTGGTTGGTGTAGTAGCTTGTGTGGTTGGTGTAGTATCTTGTGTGGTTGGTGTAGTATCTTGTGTGGTTGGTGTAGTATCTTGTGTGGTTGGTGTAGTATCTTGTGTGGTTGGTGTAGTATCTTGTGTGGTTGGTGTAGTATCTTGTGTGGTTGGTATAGTAGCTTGTGTGGTTGATGAACGATCCTATAAGCTTACAGAGGGACGCCCTGTGGTTCTTGGAGGATCTGTGTGATTGGGGAAACATCATGTGTGTCTGGGGTTGAATCCTTTGTTTACTTGAGTAGAATCGTGTGTGTGTGCTGTTGAAGTTAAGGAGAAATACAGAAGTGGATTCCCTTGCCCATTGTTCGCACTTTATGATGCCTTCATTAATAACTAAATAGTGTGGTCTATCGCTGTATGTAGCAATCATGATAACTATAGTAAGGGCACTAATAGCAATAATAATCATAGTCATAATCGTAATATAATTTATTACTACATATATTTCAATATACTTCGTAATATAATCTTAACTTAATAGTTTTCAATTCCACACGAAAAACACATTATTACCCACCCTGATTCCGCGCTCGCAGCTCTGATAGTTTCTAATCCCACAACGTATTCACTCTCCGGCCGGGAATTGCATTGTTTCTGGGCCTGAAAAGTGTGTGTGTGTGTGTGTGTGTGTATACACACACACAATTATCTATACACAGTCAAGTGGAGGAACTAAAGGTTAGTTCACAGTTCAAGCTACAATCAAGGAAAACTTTTGTTCTTAGCTAGGTGAAGTTTGAGCAACAATGAAATGGGAGCAAAAAACCGACTAGAATAGGAGCTAAGGAGGAAGAATTAGGACATGAGTGGATGGAGTTCTAACAGAGTTTAGATACAAAATGGAGGAAGAGTGGGAAAACAAATTTGGTCTTTGTAAAGAGAGGGAAGTAAAAGTGGCAAAGGCATCTTAAGAAACATAAAACAGTATCAAAGGACTACAGCTGCCAAGACAAAGATGAAGTGACTCGACGAGGATATAAAAGAGCTGTGGAAAATATTAGAAAGTAAACAAGATCTTAGCAGAAGTGCTCAGGCAACCAGGAGATGCAGGGAATATGGGCTGCAATAAAGGAACTCTTCAAAACAGACATATGAAGGGAAAGAAAGGAAGGGGAGAGAGAGAGAGAGGTGGGGAGAGGAGACAAAAAGTTGCTGATTATCCATGGGCTTCAAGAGGAAGGAAAAACTCAAGATGAAATATGGTTGGAAAAGGAGCTAGACATTCAAACTATCATTATACTGACAGATGAGGAGGACAAAGAGTATCAAGTGACAAATTTTCGGGCTCGGAAAGTACTCGAGTACTCAAGGGGGAGGGGGAACACGCCCAGTTGAGGTTCGGGTGGCAACGTATGCAGCACCAGTATGGAAATCACACCTTGTTAAGCACGTCAAGAAACTGGAGAAAATGCTGAGGTTTGTAATGAGTCTAATCCCGAAGCAAAAGGTTATATCCAGTGAAGAGAGGTTGAATGACATTAGGGCAAAGAACAACTAGGGGTGATATACTAACAACGTACAAAATGCTGAGAGGAATTGACAGCGTGGGAAGGGACAGAATGATCTAGAGACGGAAACAGGAACACGAGGGCACAAGTAGAAATGGTTTCATAACAGTAATCAGCATAAGTTCACAAATAAATTTTAGCTTACTAACCTGTTAGAATTCAATGACAAACGGAATTGAGACAGGAGAAAGATGGCTGGGTGGATTACATTTTCTTAGACTGCAAGAAGACATTTGATACAGTACCCCAGGAGAGACTGGGGCAAAAACTTGGTGGAGGCAGGAATAACAGGAAACATACTCAGGTAGATCAAAGAGCACCTCAGAGGAAAGAGGCAAAGAGTGATGGTCCAGGAAGAGCCCTCAGAAAAGGAAAGAATAAAAAGCGGGGTGTCGCAAGATCGGTATTAGGGCCAGTGCTGTTTCTGCTTTATTTAAATGATATTTAACATGGGATTGAATAAGATGTATCCGTGTTTGATATACAACTGATGAGAAGAATAAAAAACAGACGAGGACAGGGAAAGCCTACAAATAGATCTGGACACACCAAGATTATTCACATAAGTGAATGCCTTAATTCAATCAACCCCAGCAAATGCAAGGTCATGAAGATCGGGGAAAGGACCAGAAGACTGGACAGAGGGTAATGTCTCGGGGAACAGAGGTTGCAGTCCTAGGGGTGAACATAGTGTTTATTATTTTGCCAGAAGCTCACATCAACCGAATAACCTTTGCAGTCAAGTGCTAGCCTGGATTCTAAAAAGTCTTTCCGGTCACTTTATACAACGAAGTCCAGAAGTACGTAACAAGGCTTGTTCCCGAGATAAGGGGCAAGAGCTATGAGGAGAGATATAACACAAAATAATCAGAGGAATTGATAGGATAAACAGGGGGCAGGCTATTTGAAAGGCGAGAAACAGGAACTCGGGGACACTTCCGAAAGTTAAAGTCACTTATAAGCCACAGGAATGTCAGGAACCATTTAGTAAGTCTCAAGGTAGTTGGAAAGTGGAATGATCTCGTTAAGATGCAGTGGAGGCAGATACGATAAGGCCCACGAGGCTAGCAGGGAGTGAATCTGGAAAGCGGCAAATTGAGAGGCTGAGCCAAGACTTGACCCGTGCAGCCACATATAGGTGAGTATATCAAAGAGATACTTATTTCTTGTATTATGTTCTGTTGTGGCTTTCCAGAAAGAGTCGGAATGCCAGGGTGACCTTAGTGCTAGGTGTATATATATTATGCACATTAGTACGACGGAATGTTTATCCTATTGAGCATATTTAAACTTTTTGATTAATGGTTAGTAAGTGTTGCTCGGAACCTGATCGAGTCCTCACTCTAAAAGCTAATTATTGTTGAGTAAAATGTTTAAGGTGTTTTGCTGTTGTAAATTCCGTTCACAGTTACTATGGGTGAGGTAGGGATTGATTGGAGAATAGTACAGGATGAGCAATGTTTGAACACTAATTAACAGACTTTACATCAAGACTAAGCATTCAGAAAAAAAGACACCCGTTTCTAAACAAGCTTTGGGATATACGTGAAACATTGGGATATACGTGAAAAGTAACATTGTTTGGTATACTTCCAAAATGTTCTACTCCCAGTAAGTCTTCTCTGGAAATAACTCTTGTTAGGTCAGGTGACTGAACGTCAACAACTTAATAAACCTGCATGACAATTGTAACGTTAAAATGTGTAAATAAACATGTGCACACTATTAAATAAGACATTTTGAGACTATGTAATATTTTCCGAGCAGAATAAAAACAATACATTAGTAGCAAAAATAATGTGAATAGACAACAGTAGTAGACATGACGGCAATAGACCAAATAGGAAGCCAAGCGTAGACAAAACAGGAATTTTGCAAGACACATAATATAATTAGATTGCGCAAAACTAAGAAAAAACAGACTTATGAATTTTAGAAAGACAATAAAAATAGAGCACCGAGGGACAAATTACACGAACATGTTTGACAAGATCAAAGTTAGGAGGGACAGAAGTTAGAGAGAGTTCGTAGTTTGAGGTTGAAAGTTCCCTCTTTTGCGATGAAGAGACGAGAGGAATGCACGAGTGACGGTTAGAGAATAAGCAGTCGGCTTTACGGTGGTTATCCTCGTGATCATCCGAGGTGGATGAAAAGCTCAAGAAAAGCTTTATCAATTTTAAGAAGCTCTTCTTGAGCGAAGCGTCGTTAAAATCAAAGCTTAAGCTGTTTTGTGTCTTTTCATCCACTTGTCTGTTTCGTCGCCTCTTCAACCAACATTCCAACTGCTGTTGTTACAAGGAACTGTAACAGTGTTACACTGGGAACTGTTACAAGGAACTGTAACAGTGTTACACTGGGAACTGTTACAAGGAACTGTAACAGTGTTACACTGGGAACTGTTACAAGGAACTGTAACAGTGTTACACTGAGAACTGTTACAAGGAACTGTAACAGTGTTACACTGGGAACTGTTACAAGGAACTGTAACAGTGTTACACTGGGAACTGTTACAAGGAACTGTAACAGTGTTACACTGGGAACTGTTACAAGGAACTGTAACAGTGTTACACTGGGAACTGTTACAAGGAACTGTAACAGTGTTACACTGGGAACTGTTACAAGGAACTGTAACAGTGTTACACTGGGAACTGTTACAAGGAACTGTAACAGTGTTACACTGGGAACTGTTACAAGGAACTGTAACAGTGTTACACTGGGAACTGTTACAAGGAACTGTAACAGTGTTACACTGGGAACTGTTACAAGGAACTGTAACAGTGTTACACTGGGAACTGTTACAAGGAACTGTAACAGTGTTACACTGGGAACTGTTACAAGGAACTGTAACAGTGTTACACTGGGAACTGTTACAAGGAACTGTAACAGTGTTACACTGGGAACTGTTACAAGGAACTGTAACAGTGTTACACTGGGAACTGTTACAAGGAACTGTAACAGTGTTACACTGGGAACTGTTACAAGGAACTGTAACAGTGTTACACTGAGAGCTGATAGCCACGATGAATTTGGTTATTCCTAAATTAACTGGCTGTCAGAGGCACGGAGAATGGTAGATATGAACAAAAAAATGGGATTCGTGAAAGAGGTCAAAGGAACTGGCCAGGTCAACACCAGTGCTATGACCTGGTGAAGTAGAAAACATAACAAAGGGAAAGTATAACAATTTGTTAGGATAATTATTATTTTATCTTCCTCCTCTGTACGCCTCGCATCTGTGATCCCCAGTTCATCGATTCTAAAAACTGAACTCGTCTCAGCTCATTCTCTCCTCCTGGTATTCTTACTAATTTCATAAAAACTTTACCTTTTCTGATGATAAAATTATTTTCTTCTTTCCTCAGCCCACTTTTATATAATTACCTGTGATTTGCTTTACTTATAGTTCTCATTCACAATATTTTAATAACCCTCTTCGTCTTCTAGATGTTAAACGTAAATGTAGATGAGTGAGGTTCGCCGGTACTGCCGGCGCGGGTCTTCTCCGGATGGTGACCCGGCCTTGGCTCCCAGGACTGGGATTGTCTTGAGGGGCACGCCAGCGGTGAGCAGGTGGCGATGCGAGAACGGGCTGACGGGATGTTAAACGTGCACTTCGACAAACCTACACGCTTCCTAGCACTTGGATTCGTAATTCTCTTGATACTGTCATCGATATTACCAGCGTATACTATTTTTATTGTTACTCTTGCACACACCAACACATTGGTAAAACTATAGTAGCTGCTTCCAGAAAAAACAACGAAGTGTTCACCTTGCTGAGAAAAAACAGCCCCTTTTTTCTGTTAGAAATCATAACCCTCTTACAACTTCATCTGGCAAAATTAGTTATTCCTTTGATAATTTTGGCAAACTCTGTCTTTAACAACTGACCTTATTTATAATGTTTTTCACATGAACCTCATCACCTAGTTTGTTTATAAACACGCTTGCCTCTCCAAGCTTATTGTTATATGCTCTCATTTTCAGAATTCGTGACTTGACCTAACCGTGGCAGTATGAGAACATCTTAGGTGTCTCCTACTCTCTTCTGACTTGAGCTTGACTGTCTCCTAACGCCTCTTGATCTGACTGTGCCTCCTACCCTTTCCTGACCTTAATTGTCTCCTACCCTTTTCTGACTTTAATTGTCTCCTACCCTTTCCTGACCTTGTCTCATACCCTTTCCTGACTTTAATTGTCTCCTACCCTCTCCTGACTTTATCTTAGCTATCTTCCAACCCCTGACCTTGGTTGCCTCCTACCCCTTCTGTCTTAAACGTGTTTTACAAGCACCAGCAAAACTTTAAGCAGCCATAGTACTGGTCTCGTAAATCAATTGCCAGACAACACATCAAATACTTGTTACAAGAATCAAAGGAGAATTTAAACTCTCAAATTCTTTATCCGTAAGATTTATTTCACACCACCGGTCGTACAACTGTGCACTCAACCCACGGAGTTTACTGGACAAATAACACAAATAATAATGCAACACCAAAAGTCTAGCTTACTCTTGTGTTCGGGTCAACAGCTATGAATGAGTCTGACTACAATGATAAAAATACACTTTTAGTCAAATAGATTAATTCAACAAAATACATATGCGATACCTTGGTATAATACACAAATAAATCGCAAATAATACACAAATAACTCGCACGTTTCGGTCCAACTTCGACCATTTATAAGTCACTTGTATATGGTCCAAGTGGGACCGAAACGTCGTCGTAACCTTCTTTATCCTATGTGAGGGTTATTTGTGTATTGTTCCAGTCATGATATTGTGCCATTTTCTTTTTCAGCACCTTAGTATCTTTTTTTTGGAGATACTTTGCAAGCAGGTAGCATCATTAAAGACGCTTCCCCATGTGTCTTATTGGTTGGTTGTTTAATGAGGTTTAAAACTATCGAATACTCGAGGGTCATTAAGACTGCACATCACATGTTCACCACCAGTCAAAAATATTTAAGTCACTAGAATAGAATCAGACCCTGATCCACTGCTAAGCCTGGTCACGGACCGGGCCGTGGGGGCGTTGACCCCCAACCCCCCTCCAGGTATATACACATACAACCTTTTCGTTGTATATTCACTAAAAGACATACCCCTCTCGGTGAATATACACAGAGAAACATACTTCTTTCGGTGTATATACAAAGACACGTCTCGTGGTGTATATGTCGTGCCGAATAGGTAAAATTTGCTATTTTGGCTTAAATAACAACGCTCTTCTTGCCAAATAAGGCAAGCGAAAATTTGTGTATGCAGTAATTTCGCAAAAATCATTCTGAGCCTAACGAAAAAAATATATTTCATTGTGTTTATTATTAAATTACTGTAAACTTATCTAAAATATTTTTAGTTGGATTAGGCTAAATTAAACTGTACTTGTTATAATAAGGTTAGGTAAGTTTCCTAAGGTTCTTTTGGTGCAAAATTATTAATTTTTACATTAACATAAATGAAAAAATAAATATATCTTTAAACTTAAACAAATAAGAGAAAATTTTAGAAAGGACTTAATTTTAAATGAGTTCTTGCTCATTGACCAGTTTTACCTATTCGGCACGACATATATACACAGACACTGTGGAGGATGGGACTCCAACAATAACGTGGACTGTATATTACTTATCTTCTTGATGAATCCAAGATGTCGCAGCCGCCACCAACACCTTCTCAGGGGATCCATATATGGCCTCAATCTCCACAGGGCTGTAAGGTAAACATACACGTGGTTTATTATAATATATTGCCCCAAAGGAGCGTATGTCCATATTTCAGTCTTAGATGGACTGAAAGGCGTTTTACTCACTGTTTTGGACTAAAAAGTCCACGTATAACCGCCGTCCCTAGGTAAAAATTTGTATGTTCTTGAATACAAGAACTGCGCAGTTCCCTGTTTTAACCAGAACATCAAATTCTTACCTTGCTCGTGTAACTTTGAGCGATGGTGTTGGCTCCACCATATACGGCGGAAATGCTGTCTTGATTGTAGAATGCCGCTGAAGAATCACCGTCTTGTTTCGATGGAGTTCACTTGCGATTGTCTCTACGTTTCTCCTTTTTGCAGTCTGAAGCTGCGCACACTTCTGAATATACTGCAATGTTGATGTTATACACTAAACGCGCTGGAACAGAGTTCTTATCTTATTTCCCGACGTTAGTGGAGATTAAATGATATAACGGACGCGAACGAGTAATGTCTATGTTGATTTACGTCGTCTCGCGCCGCATGACACCAAGAGTCGTATGACCCGTTCTTGCGGTGGCCAAATTCAATCTGCCCGCTCGTGCTGCCTTTTGCAGCCTCGTGCAACCATGTGGTGCCACGAGGTGCCTCGTGGTGCTGTGGTCAGCACAATTCGTGACACACTGTTGACAGTACATCTGGCTTGAATTAAATTGTTTATGCAGCCAGACGCGCCTCCTCTGGCCCTTTCCTAAGGGTAGAAAGGGTGAGGGCCCTTACCAAGGGTAGTAAGGGCGCATACCCCCCTCCTTTGGAGAATTTTCTCCACAGACACCTCTCGCGATGTATATACAGTGAGAGACATGCCCCTCTCAGTATATGTGTACCAAGACACATACTCATCTTGGTATGTGTATCCTGCTGCTTGTCTTATCTGTGTATTTTACCAGTGATCTACTAACTGAGTAAGGCAACACAGGCTGACAGTCACTCACTAGTTGATTAAGTCCCACAAAGCTGAAAGGTGTTAGCAACCAAGCCTGTCCTCTTAATAGACAGCATTTCACTACTGCAAAGACAGTCAAATGGGTGACTGATAAGAAGTGCCTTAGACAGTGAAAATCTCTCATAGCTTCTCTACTGCGCTCAGGTGGGTACTCATTTTTCGTTCCCGATTCGGATTTTTTTTTTTATCGGATTGATCTTAAATGTTGTTTATTTTCGTTGTGGTAAATTATAATTTTTTATCGTCTAGAGAAAGTGGACAACCTAACCTAACCTTTGTAGACAAATGGTTTAAAGAAGTGACAAGTTGATAAATTAGACACTGTCTAATATATTAACCTACCATAATCTAACCGAAATAGCGAAAAGCCAGACGTTTTCTGCAAACTGTATGCTAGACACGACTCACGAAATCGTCATCACACGACTGGAAACTAATCACACGTTAGTGATTTAGGAGACAAGCAGGTAGAGAGGTTGAGAGCAGTGCCAACACCTGGCCACCAGCATCACCTTTAATGACCAACCACAGAGAGAGAGAGAGAGAGAGAGAGAGAGAGACTGATTGAATGGCGCCATGAAAGAAGTGAACACGTTATCTCTACCCTCTATTGACCCAGCCTTGGTTATCTCTACCCTCTATTGACCCAGCCTTGGTTGTCTCTACCCTCTATTGACCCAGCCTTGGTTATCTCTACCCTCTATTGACCCAGCCTTGGTTGTCTCTACCCTCTATTGACCCAGCCTTGGTTATCTCTACCCTCTATTGACCCAGCCTTGGTTGTCTCTACCCTCTATTGACCCAGCCTTGGTTATCTCTACCCTCTATTGACCCAGCCTTGGTTGTCTCTACCCTCTATTGACCCAGCCTTGGTTGTCTCTACCCTCTATTGACCCAGCCTTGGTTGTCTCTACCCTCTATTGACCTAGCCTTGGTTGTCTCTACCCTCTATTGACCCAGCCTTGGTTGTCTCTACCCTCTATTGACCCAGCCTTGGTTGTCTCTACCCTCTATTGACCCAGCCTTGGTTGTCTCTACCCTCTATTGACCCAGCCTTGGTTGTCTCTACCCTCTATTGACCTAGCCTTGGTTGTCTCTACCTCTATTGACCCAGCCTTGGTTGTCTCTACCCTCTATTGACCCAGCCTTGTTTGTCTCTACCCTCTATTGACCCAGCCTTGGTTGTCTCTACCCTCTATTGACCCAGCCTTGGTTGTCTCTACCCTCTATTGACCTAGCCTTGGTTGTCTCTACCCTCTATTGACCCAGCCTTGGTTGTCTCTACCCTCTATTGACCCAGCCTTGGTTGTCTCTACCCTCTATTGACCCAGCCTTGGTTGTCTCTACCCTCTATTGACCCAGCCTTGGTTGTCTCTACCCTCTATTGACCTAGCCTTGGTTGTCTCTACCCTCTATTGACCCAGCCTTGGTTGTCTCTACCCTCTGTTGACCCAGCCTTGGTTGTCTCTACCTTCTATTGACAGAGCCTTGGTTGTCTCTACCCTCTATTGACCTAGCCTTGGTTGTCTCTACCCTCTCTATCTCTTACCCTTTCCTGAAGTGACCTTTACTGTCTCCTACATTATTCTGACCTGGCTTGTACTGTCTCCTAACCTCTGCTGACCTGACTTTGTCTCTTACTCTTCCGTGTGTTTTCTTTCAACTTTCTCATTTATTTTTTACTCTCTATGTGCCAATGGTACAAAAATGACCAACACGGCATTGAATTTTATTGATAATTTTTTAGTTTACCGGGAATACTAATACTATTAATATTAAAACACTATTAGTAATAATTTATTATAAAAACTTGTCGATAATAGTATCTTAAGAAATTTTAACACACAAAAATAACTAAAACTTGTAATATTATTAGGGTAATAGCAAACAGCATCAATAATAAAAACTACATTAATACAGACATGCATCAAAATATATCAAACATGAAAAAACTTTGAGAAATCAACAGAATATAAAAAAAATGTGGACATAGTCAAGAAGCTCATTTGTTGTTGAGACTGAACATCACAATGGGGAAGAAATGTGATCTAAGTGACTTTGACAGTGGAATGATTGTTGGTGCCAGACGGAGTGATCTGAGAATCAGAAAATGCTGATCTCCTGGGATCTTCGTGTACAACAGTCTATTGAGTTTATAGAGTATGACTAGACAAACACAAAACATACTGTGAGCGGCAGTTCTGTGGGCGAATGGACAAATTGGTTTAAGCTGACAAGTGTTGCAATGGTGGTATGCAGAAAAGCATCCTGAATGCACAACACATCGAACCTTGAAGTGGATGGGCTACACCAGCAGATCACTACACCGGGCTCCACTTCTGGTAGCTAAGCATGAAACGGAGGCTACGGTTAGCACATGTTCACCAAAACTGGACAGTTGAAGATTGAAAAAATGTCGCCTGATCTGATGAATTGCGATTTCTGCTGTGACATGCAGATGGTAGGGTCAGAATTTGGCATAAACCTCTGGGATGTAGTGGAGCGGAAGATTTACATCATAAATGTGCAGCCGACAGCTCTGCAGCAACTGAATGATGCTATCATGTCAACATGAACCAGAATTTCTAAGACATGTTCCCAGCATCTTGTTGAATCTATGCCAAGAATAATTTAGGCTGTTATGGGGGCAAAGGCAGCCTTACCTAGTACTAGAAGGATGTATCTAATAAAGTGACCACTTAGTGAGTGTACTCGCATATTTGTGGTTGCAAGGGTCGAATCACAGCTCCTGGCTGTGTGTGTACTCGTATATTTGTACTTATCTATTTGGGATTCCAGGAGTCGAGTCACAGCTCCTGGCCCCGCCTCTTCGCTGGTCGCTACTTGGTCCACACACTCCCTTCTCTATGACCTTTATCGTATCTCTTAATCTATGTATGGATCCTGCCTCCACTATATCACTCTCCACAATACTCCACTTCCTGAAAACTCTATGACTGAAGAAATACTTCCTAACATCCCTGTGAGTCATCTGAGTTTTCAACTACCAGTTGTGACCCCTTGTCGTGCCCCATCTCTGAAACACAGTGTCCCTATCCACCTTGTCAATTACTCTCAGTATTTTATATGTTATCATGTGTCCCCTATCCCTCCTGTCCTCCAGTATCGTCAGGATGAGTTCCCATAGCCGCTCCTCGTGGGACATACCCCTTAGCTCCGGGACTAGTCTTGTTGTAAACCTTTGCACTTTCTCTAATTTCTTGACGTACGCACGCACACACGCACATACGTACGTGGGTGTGTGTTGGGGGGGGGGGGGGTTCTTACCGAGAATTCTAACTACATATATAAATAATAACAAAGTTAAATAACTACCAAAAAAACTGAGAAACAGAGTAAAAAAGATGAACCATCTGGAATTTCACTGTCGCCAAAAGTCCCGTCAAAGTCGAATTGATTTTCAAATGTCTTTTTTTCCGGCGGTTCTCCATTTAATTAATTCTTTTGTTTGTCAAAGCTCTTCAAGCGGAGTGGAAATGCAAGACAAACAGCGTGGATCACCTAAGTTTTAGGTCACAGAGAGAGACGGAGACGGTGAAGCGGAGAGACAGCGATAAAGAGAGCGAGATAGAATGAGAGACATAGAGAGAACGAGAGTGAGACATAGAGACAAAGGCGAGGAGAATCTAATACTAAGCACGTGACATTATTCTGGCATGTATCAGTGGTGTTGTGACCTCTCTAATATCCTTCACATGCTGGTCACACTTATCACTGTACACTTCTCTAAAGCTTACCAAAATTAATATCGTGCTCCAGTTTTATAACTTTTATTAACCAATTTTTTTCATGAAATTCGTATTACTTAAAAAAAAAAAACGAAAAATGTCCATAATTTGATATTCAATTACCCCCCTCCCTTCCCCCAGCCCATTTAAAACAACAGAGGATCATATTCCCGTGTTCTACGATCTGAATCTTTTGTTTTACTCTTATACACGACTTCAAGATCTTCAGGAATCTGTCCTGCTGCCTTATACTGAGAAAGAGTCAGGTTGGTGTAGCTGCCTTCAAGTGGAATAAACACAAAAATAAAAACGATATTTGTGTGAAATTCAATACACAGAATACGACAGCATTTCTTTGTTTTGAAGATCAGGTTTTTACATTTTGCCCAAGCAGCAGCTAGATTATTGTGCACCCAAAATCCATCCTGTAGATGGTAATGAAAGAACAATTGTTACACATAGGCTTATGAAGTAGATCCCACTAGGCGTCTACTTCATAGGCCTTGCAACAAGAAAATTTAGGATAACTGTTTAAAATATCTAATATGTAATTTTCATTTAGATAACCTGGCCATATCACAAAGGTTATCTCTGTACTTCAGTAAGTGAACACACGAGTTCAAGAGTGACGAAAAGCTTATTATATATTAAGTTAGACGAAGTGCCAGAAGTAATTGTGACCAAGCCTAAGCCTGTTATCTGCCACCACAGCTGTTACCTGCCACCACAGCTGTTATCTGCCACCACAGCTGTTATCTGCCACCACAGCTGTTATCTGCCACCACAGCTGTTATCTGCCACCACAGCTGTTATCTATCACAGCTGTTATCTGTCATCACAACTGTTACCTGTCATCACAGCTGTTATCTGTCACCACAACTTTTATCTATCACAGCTGTTATCTGTCACCACAACTTTTATCTGTCATCACAACTTATGTCATCACAACTGTTATCTGTCACCACAGGTGTTATCTGTCATCACAGGTGTTATCTGTCATCACAGGTGTTATGTCTCATCACAGGTGTTATCTGTCACCACAGGTGTTATGTCTCATCACAGGTGTTATCTGTCACCACAGGTGTTGTGTCTCACCACAGGTGTTGTGTCTCACCACAGGTGTTGTGTCTCACCACAGGTGTTATCTGTCACCACAGGTGTTGTGTCTCACCACAGGTGTTGTGTCTCACCACAGGTGTTGTGTCTCACCACAGGTGTTGTGTCTCACCACAGGTGTTATCTGTCACCACAGGTGTTGTGTCTCACCACAGGTGTTGTGTCTCACCACAGGTGTTGTGTCTCACCACAGGTGTTGTGTCTCACCACAGGTGTTGTGTCTCACCACAGGTGTTGTGTCTCACCACAGGTGTTGTGTCTCACCACAGGTGTTGTGTCTCACCACAGGTGTTGTGTCTCACCACAGGTGTTGTGTCTCACCACAGGTGTTGTGTCTCACCACAGGTGTTGTGTCTCACCACAGGTGTTGTGTCTCACCACAGGTGTTGTGTCTCACCACAGGTGTGTTCTTTCATCTCAATCTTTCCCTATCATATTTTTCGTCATCTTTCACTTCATTTTACTTTACTAAAATGTTCCACAAATTGCTTGACTTTCCTTAAATCTTTCTCTCTCTCTCTCTCTCTCTCTCTCTCTCTCTCTCTCTCTCTCTCTCTCTCTCTCTCTCTCTCTTATCAGGTGTCTTCTTTGCCTACCAGGCTCGTGGTCTGGTAGACAAAGCTCTCGCTTCACACGCTGAGGGTCCGGGATCGATTCCCGGCAAGGATAGAAACATCGGACGTGTTTCCGTTATCCGGTTGTCCCTGTTCACCCATCAGTAAAATGGATACCTGGATGTTAGTCGACTGGTGTGGGTCGCATCCTGGGACAAAACTGACCTAACAAGCAGATTTCTATATAGTAATATGTCGTTGATGTCAGCTAGGCCTGTATACCTTGTACATGTATTTGTAGTAAATAAATATATTATTATTATTATTATTATTATTATTATTATTATTATTATTTAGTTTTTCTCTTTCAGCCGTTTTCTGTCCTCTCACCATTTTCTTTCACTAAGCCATTTTTTTTCTTTTAATTAATCCTGTTTCCTTTACTAAGGTGTTTTATTTTATTATATTGCACTGTTTCTCCTTCACCAAGCTTTTTTTTTACTATTATATCGTCCTATTTCTTTTACAAAGCTTTTTTTGCCGTATTTTTTTAACAAAATTGTTATCATCCGGTTTTCTTTTACCAAGATGTTGACTTCTTGTTTTTCCTGTGTATTTGGGCGATAGAACGGTCCCCTACCCCAGGGGACAACCCCCCGGGGACTCCCCGCAGGGAACCTTCACCTCGGGGACTCCCCGCAGGGAACCTTCACCCCGGGGACTCCCCGCAGGGAACCTTCACCCCGGGGACTCCCCGCAGGGAACCTTCACCCCGGGGACTCCCCGCAGGGAACCTTCACCCCGGGGACTCCCCGCAGGGAACCTTCACCCCGGGGACTCCCCGCAGGGAACCTCACCCCGGGACTCCCCGCAGGGAACCTTCACCCGGGGACTCCCGCAGGGAACCTTCACCCGGGGACTCCCGCAGGGAACCTTCACCCGGGGACTCCCGCAGGGAACCTTCACCCGGGGACTCCCGCAGGGAACCTTCACCCGGGACTCCCGCAGGGAACCTTCACCCGGGGACTCCCCGCAGGGAATCCCGGACTTCGGACTCACCGGGGACTCCCGCAGGGAACCTTCACCCGGGGACTCCCGCAGGGAACCTTCACCCGGGACTCCCCGCAGGGAACCTTCACCCCGGGGACTCCCCGCAGGGAACCTTCACCCGGGGACTCCCCGCAGGGAACCTTCACCCGGGACTCCCGCGAGGAACCTTCACCCCCGGGGACTCCCGCAGGGAACCTTCACCCGGGGACTCCCGCAGGGAACCTTCACCCGGGGACTCCCGCAGGGAACCTTCACCCGGGACTCCCGCAGGGAACCTTCACCCGGGACTCCCCGCAGGGAACCTTCACCCGGGGACTCCCCGAGGAACCTTCACCCGGGACTCCCGCAGGGAACCTTCACCCGGGACTCCCCGCAGGGAACCTTCACCCGGGGACTCCCGCAGGGAACCTTCACCCGGGACTCCCGCAGGGAACCTTCACCCGGGGACTCCCGCAGGGAACCTTCACCCGGGACTCCCGCGGGGAGACCTTCACCCGGGACTCCCGCAGGGAACCTTCACCCGGGGACTCCCCGCAGGGAACCTTCACCCCGGGGACTCCCCGCAGGGAACCTTCACCCGGGACTCCCGCAGGGAACCTTCACCCGGGACTCCCGCAGGGAACCTTCACCCGGGACTCCCGCAGGGAACCTTCACCCGGGACTCCCGCAGGGAACCTTCACCCGGGACTCCCGCAGGGAACCTTCACCCGGGGACTCCCGCAGGGAACCTTCACCCGGGACTCCCGCAGGGAACCTTCACCCGGGGACTCCCGCAGGGAACCTTCACCCGGGACTCCCGCAGGGAACCTTCACCCGGGGACTCCCGCAGGGAACCTTCACCCGGGACTCCCGCAGGGAACCTTCACCCGGGGACTCCCGCAGGGAACCTCACCCCGGGACTCCCGCAGGGAACCTTCACCCGGGGACTCCCGCAGGGAACCTTCACCCGGGGACTCCCCGCAGGGAACCTTCACCCGGGGACTCCCGCAGGGAACCTTCACCCGGGGACTCCGCAGGAACCTTCACCCGGGACTCCCGCAGGGAACCTTCACCCGGGACTCCCGCAGGGAACCTTCACCCCGGGGACTCCCCGCAGGGAACCTTCACCCCGGGGACTCCCCGCAGGGAACCTTCACCCCGGGGACTCCCCGCAGGGAACCTTCACCCCGGGGACTCCCCGCAGGGAACCTTCACCCCGGGGACTCCCCGCAGGGAACCTTCACCCCGGGGACTCCCCGCAGGGAACCTTCACCCGGGGACTCCCGCGGGAACCTTCACCCGGGGACTCCCGCAGGGAACCTTCACCCGGGACTCCCGCAGGGAACCTTCACCCGGGACTCCCGCAGGGAACCTTCACCCGGGGACTCCCGCAGGGAACCTTCACCCGGGGACTCCCGCAGGGAACCTTCACCCGGGGACTCCCGCAGGAACCTTCACCCGGGGACTCCCCGAGGAACCTTCACCCGGGGACTCCCGCAGGGAACCTTCACCGGGGACTCCCCGCAGGAACCTTCACCCGGGGACTCCCCGCAGGGAACCTTCACCCGGGACTCCCGCAGGGAACCTTCACCCGGGGACTCCCGCAGGGAACCTTCACCCGGGGACTCCCGCAGGGAACCTTCACCCGGGGACTCCCGCAGGGAACCTTCACCCGGGGACTCCCGCAGGGAACCTTCACCCGGGGACTCCCGCAGGGAACCTTCACCCGGGGACTCCCGCAGGGAACCTTCACCCGGGGACTCCCGCAGGAACCTTCACCCGGGGACTCCCGCAGGGAACCTTCACCCGGGACTCCCCGCAGGGAACCTTCACCCGGGACTCCCGCAGGGAACCTTCACCCGGGGACTCCCGCAGGGAACCTTCACCCGGGGACTCCCGCAGGGAACCTTCACCCGGGGACTCCCGCAGGGAACCTTCACCCGGGGACTCCCCGCAGGGAACCTTCACCGGGACTCCCGCAGGGAACCTTCACCGGGGACTCCCGCAGGGACCTTCACCCGGGGACTCCCCGCAGGGAACCTTCACCCGGGGACTCCCGCAGGGAACCTTCACCGGGGACTCCCGCAGGGAACCTTCACCGGGGACTCCCCGCAGGGAACCTTCACCGGGGACTCCCGCAGGGAACCTTCACCGGGGACTCCGCAGGGACCTTCACGGGGACTCCGCAGGAACCTTCACCGGGGACTCCCGCAGGAACCTTCACCGGGGACTCCCGCAGGGAACCTTCACCGGGGACTCCCGCAGGGAACCTTCACCGGGGACTCCCGCAGGACCTTCAGGGACTGCCCTCACGGGACTCCCGCAGGAACCTTCACCGGGGACTCCCGCAGGGAACCTTCACGGGACTCCCGCAGGGAACCTTCACCGGACTCCGCGGAACCTTCACCGGGGACTCCCAGGGAACCTTCACCGGGGACTCCCGCAGGAACCTTCACCGGGGACTCCCCAGGGAACCTTCACCGGGACTCCCGCAGGGAACCTTCACCGGACTCCCCAGGGACCTTCACCGGGGACTCCGCAGGAACCTTCACCGGGGACTCCCGCAGGGAACCTTCACCGGGGACTCCCGCAGGGAACCTTCACCGGGGACTCCCGCAGGGAACCTTCACCGGGGGACTCCCCGCAGGGAACCTTCACCGGGGGACTCCCCGCAGGGAACCTTCACCGGGGGACTCCCCGCAGGGAACCTTCACCGGGGGACTCCCCGCAGGAAACCTTCACCGGGGGACTCCCCGCAGGGAACCTTCACCGGGGGACTCCCCGCAGGGGACCTTCACCTGGGGACTCCCCGCAGGGGACCTTCACCTGGGGACCTCGGTGAAAGCCGCGGGAAAAAGAAAGTCAAAAATGTTGGTTGTGAGAAGTGAAATGAAAAGTGGTGAAGGCAAGCACGATCATTAATCTGGATTATCACCCCAGGGAGAGATGTATCATTTAGAAAGTTTCCTCCCCTTCCCCCTTCTATTTTTTCTCTCTCTCTCTCTCTCTCTCTCTATCTACTGTTTTGGTTTTATCTCTTATTCGTTCGTTCTGTGTCTGTTGTTTTTTGGTCTTCTCTTGCTCGATCAGTGTCATTTATTTTAACCTTTCTCTTTCTCTTGCTCTTTCCTTTCATTCGTTCTTTAATTCTCCTGTTCGTTCGTTATGTTTTCACTTTACTGCATCTCGTTCTCTGATTCTCTCGATAGTTTGTTCTATTTCGTTTGTTCGCTTTCGCTAGTTCATTTTCTCTCTCATTCTCTCTCTCTCTCTCTCTCTCTTTCTGTCTCTCTCTCTCTGACTCAGTGCTCAAGGCGATACTCCCGCTGAAGCAAGAACCTCACAACTAATACAACACACTTGTGTTCTGAGGACTTTATGCCCTAGGTTAGCAAACTGTCAATACAACACGAACGTTGTATTCGTAACTTTAGAAACAAGCGACTATATTTAATGTCAGTTTGAGCAAGCACAGCCGTGACTTACAATGAAGATACGTAAACTGGAAATTATATACAATATACAACAATGCTAAGAGTGTATATCTTAAGAATAAACCGTCTTGAAAAAATATTGTATCTTAGATTGTATCAAAGATTCACAATGTCAGAAACATCAATCCAAAGGTTCACAGTACCTCAGAATCAATGGTACACAGTACCTCAGAATCGATGGTACACAGTACCTCAGAATCGATGGTACACAGTACCTCAGGATCGATGGTACACAGTACCTCAGAATCGATGGTACACAGTACCTCAGAATCGATGGTACACAGTACCTCAGGATCGATGGTACACAGTACCTCAGGATCGATGGTACACAGTACCTCAGAATCGATGGTACACAGTACCTCAGGATCGATGGTACACAGTACCTCAGAATCGATGGTACACAGTACCTCAGAATCGATGGTACACAGTAACTCAGAATCGATGGTACACAGTACCTCAGAATCGATGGTACACAGTACCTCAGGATCGATGGTCCACAGTACCTCAGAATCAATGGTACACAGTACCTCAGAATCAATGGTACAAAGTACCTCAGAATCGATGGTACACAGTACCTCAGAATCGATGGTACACAGTACCTCAGAATCAATGGTACACAGTACCTCAGAATCAATGGTACACAGTACCTCAGAATCGATGGTACACAGTACCTCAGAATCGATGGTACACAGTACCTCAGGATCGATGGTACACAGTACCTCAGAATCAATGGTACACAGTACCTCAGAATCGATGGTACACAGTACCTCAGGATCGATGGTACACAGTACCTCAGGATCGATGGTACACAGTACCTCAGGATCGATGGTACACAGTACCTCAGGATCGATGGTACACAGTACCTCAGGATCGATGGTACACAGTACCTCAGGATCGATGGTACACAGTACCTCAGGATCGATGGTACACAGTACCTCAGGATCGATGGTACACAGTACCTCAGGATCGATGGTACACAGTACCTCAGGATCGATGGTACACAGTACCTCAGGATCGATGGTACACAGTACCTCAGGATCGATGGTACACAGTACCTCAGGATCGATGGTACACAGTACCTCAGAATCAATGGTACACAGTACCTCAGAATCGATTTTACACAGTACCTCAGAATCGATGGTACACAGTACCTCAGAATCGATGGTACACAGTACCTCAGAATCGATTTTACACAGTACCTCAGAATCGATGGTACACAGTACCTCAGAATCGATTTTACACAGTACCTCAGGATCGATGGTACACAGTACCTCAGAATCGATGGTACACAGTACCTTAGAATCGATGGTACACAGTACATCAGGATCGATGGTACACAGTACCTCAGGATCGATGGTACACAATACCTCAGGATCGATGGTACACAGTACCTCAGGATCGATGGTACACAGTACCTCAGAATCGATGGTACACAGTACCTAAGAATCGATGGTACACAGTACCTCAGGATCGATGGTACACAGTACCTCAGAATCGATGGTACACAGTACATCATGATCGATGGTACACAGTACCTAAGAATCGATGGTACACAGTACCTCAGGATCGATGGTACACAGTACCTCAGGATCGATGGTACACAGTACCTCAGGATCGATGGTACACAGTACCTCAGAATCGATGGTACACAGTACCTCAGGATCGATGGTACACAGTACCTCAGGATCGATGGTACACAATACCTCAGGATCGATGGTACACAGTACCTCAGGATCGATGGTACACAGTACCTCAGGATCGATGGTACACAGTACCTCAGAATCGATGGTACACAGTACCTCAGAATCGATGGTACACAGTACCTCAGGATCGATGGTACACAGTACCTCAGAATCGATGGTACACAGTACCTCAGGATCGATGGTACACAGTACCTCAGGATCGTTGGTACACAATACCTCAGGATCGATGGTACACAGTACCTCAGGATCGATGGTACACAGTACCTCAGAATCGATGGTACACAGTACCTCAGGATCGATGGTACACAGTACCTCAGGATCGATGGTACACAGTACCTCAGAATCGATGGTACACAGTACCTCAGGATCGATGGTACACAGTACCTCAGGATCGATGGTACACAGTACCTCAGGATCGATGGTACACAGTACCTCAGGATCGATGGTACACAGTACCTCAGGATCGATCTTACACAGTACCTCAGGATCAATGGTAAACAGTACCTCAGGATCAATGGTACACAGTATCTCAGGATCTATGGTACACAATACCTAAGGATCAATGGTACAGAATACTTCAGGATCGATGGTACATAGTACCTCAGGATCAATGGTACACAGTACCTCAGGATCAATGGTACACAGTACCTCAGGATCAATGATACACAGTACCTCAGGATCAATGATACACAGTACCTCAGGATCAATGGTACACAGTACCTCAGAATCAATGGTACACAGTACTTCAGATACGTTACATCTTAGATATACTATATCTTGGGTACATTATATAGTAATACTCGGGTAAAACAGATACAAGAAGACATGAGAGTTGACATAAAGGATGTTTTTCGAGCTGGTTTATCTGATAGTATCTCCACTGATGGTCATCTACTATTACACAGATACTCTGATGGTCATCTACTATTACACACATACTCTGATGGTCATCTACTATTACACAGATACACGAGGAAATGATAGTACAAGTGAAGGCTCTCTTCCCACCTTCCACTACACGTGTTACACTGCTTTTAGTGACTCACGAAATCGTGATAACACGATTGCAAACTCACTGGCCAAGAGTTCAAACCCCGCCCGTTCCGGGGTCTGTGTTTAACAGTAGTAGTTGTAATATTTTCAGAGTTCTGTGACTGCTTTCAGTCACTGCCGGAATCAACCACAGGAATAATTACTGTACCATATTGTCAAAACGTCCATGGAATTTATAGAAGTTAGGAATGGATGGAAGGCATACACTACATCTATATTACGCAGTGTGCTACAGTACAAATCCAGGAACTATGGAGCATTTTTTATATAACATTTTTACTGCAGCACACTGCGTAATAATCTATTTCTACTGTAATAGTATTTATCTTACTGGAACTAATCATCCCACTCCTCTGAAACCCACAGAGCTGAATCACAAGTACTACTTGTAGTTACAACTACTTTTACTTCAAAATACTGTGCTACAAGCTGAATATGAACTACTGGTTAGAAGTAGCAGGAGACGACTCTGACTAGTAAAATCCTATGTGAATACTCTGCAAGTCTGATGGGAAAAATAAATTCAAGCAAGCACAGTCGTGACTTACAATGAAGATACGTAAACAGGAAATTATATACAATATACATATATATATATATATATATATATACCAACAACCTTTTTCACTGATTTATTCTTCTTTCCCAGTCGCCCTCTCAATTCTAACCATACCGCTTATGGTCTAACAAAAAAAAATCTTTAATTTTTTTGTTTTTTAATAATCCTAAGTTGTATTGCTCTTTCCTATAGGTTCTCAAGCCAGTCTCCTTCGTTCATATAACAAAATGTATTTCGGTCGTTGTGCAGTACGAGAAAAATACCCTCGTGCTACGTTACCCCAGACATAGTACCTCAGTGTAAGCGAGAGGAACAGCACAGGCAGCTGCTAAGCTCAGGCAACCATTTAAAACTTTCCCTTCAGAGACACCTGATTAGGAGGACCAGCATTATACATCATTGATATTGCTTCACGAGTTTTGTATTCCAATTTTTTTACTATGAAGCCACATCCTGCTGTCTTTGCTGCTCACACATCATTGCTTGTGACTATTCAAAGGTCTGTCTCTCCCTTTACTTTCTGAAAGTGTTTCCACACAAGCTCTATTCATATTTTATTTTATTATAAAGTAGTGCATTACCTTGGATTTGTCCACATTAAAATTCACTCTTCCCTATTCTTTTGACCACTGCGACCACCTGTCCAGATCTCTTTGGATCCTTGGACAGTCAATAGTGGATTGCGCATCTCTCCTTAATTTCATGTCATCTACGAATTTTGTAATTTTCAATGTACGCCAGAATTCTAGATAACTTATGTACAGTTACAGAAAAAAAATTATACTCTCTCTACTAGGCATAAGCGACATCTGGCAACTCAGACGTAGTAAACAGAAGAGTAAAGACTATTTTCACGAATGAAATAACCCAGCTTGTAACGACGATGATGATTGGTTGACAAAATTAATTGCCGGTACTTTGTGTATCTATATAAAAGAAGATTTATGAATACAGATGTGTTAATAAAAAAATAAAAATACTAGTAGCATTAATAGTAATATTGGACGTAATTTTTGGTTCAAATAAGATGGTGGGGTTCATTGTTTTGAGGATAACTCCTAGCTCAGAGGAAGGTAAACTTTTTTGGGTATCACCCCAAAACAAATTTGTGTGCAGCAAAATTACCCACTAGACATGAAAGTCCACAGAATCCGAACAACACAAGGAGCATTCAGATTCTATTTCTGTGAAGCCATAATTCAGGAACTCTTCCTGGTATGTCCTTTACCTGTTTGATGCCATCTGAAGGTTAAAAGTAAAAATGATTGAAAAAACAGATGGATAACTTGATTTTAGCATATTATAAAACTTTAGCATTGTTACGCATAAAGACCTGGATGCAAAAAAAGAAATCACGAAAAATAGAATATAAAATTAGTTGAAAACCGCCACACATTTATATTATATGAACACTTTCAAATATCTATAAATGGAATCAAATTATAAAAGAAAAAAAAATATTACATTGTACACTCCTAATTGTTATGATAAATCACAAAACGCTACCTTAACTTGGTCGTCGAAAGTTGTAAACCTACTAACATAAACAATGCACTTCTATTGACTGCGAGCAGAGACAATTATTGATAGATAGGACACTAGGCCATAAGTTACGTGATGGTGGTGTCGACAATGGGACGTGCGGCTGTCGTGCCAGCTCCCGAGTCACTGTTGCCAGCTGCTGGAATCTTTACCCTTTTTACATTATTACTAACTTAGAAATGGTCCCTACACATTAGATTTTTAATTTTATTAAGAAACTAAAAATTATTTGTTTGAAAAAAATGTAACTTTCATAATTTATCTCGATTAAATAATTATTTTTTGTGCAATTTTATTTATATGTTTATTGAGCCTTTATTACCCCCGAGATTTTCATTTTTACCCCATTTGGGGAAATTTACCCAGGTACTCCGACGTCTGTGTAAGGCTAGCTCTATGTAGGTAACTAAAAGTTAGTAGCTGATGCAGTAGGTCGCAGATCAGGGTTAATAAGCCCTGAGAATATTTTTTTTCTTCTTCATACAGAGACTGGGGGTAGCGTGACCCTTCTTTACGTCTTCATACAGAGACTGTGGGAAGCGTGACCCTTTCCCTTGCCGGATAAGATCACAGCGGGTGACAGCAACAGGGATAATTGGTGAGTGGCCTCCGTCTGTTGTGTGTATCTTTCATGCCTGGTAGACAGAGATGCAGGCATCACACACCAGGTTCTCGCCTGGTGCTAGGGAAATATTTTGGTGACGCAGCGTAATATTTAAAAAAAATTAAAAGGTTCTATTACGGGTTTCTGAGATTTTCTCAAAATTTTCCTAAGATTTTGATGGATTTTGGACATTTTCGTGTAGTTCCAAAGGATTTCATGAAATTCTGATTTTTTATTTTAGGTTAACTAAGAGATTCTTAACGTTTTCTTAAGATTCGAATGGTATTCTGAACGTTCCTTTGAGGGTTCTGAAACATTTCATGTGACCCTTATGCAGTGTCATACAAGGCACTGGAGATTTTATATAGTACTGAGAGTTCACTGGATAAACCAGTAAGATTTATGAGTTCGTTGGGAAATTCCGAAAGTTATGTAAGATCTTGAAGACATCCCGCAGATTTCTCGGAAAGTTACCAAAAGCTACGAATAGTTGATCATGTAACTTCCTAGAGATGCTATGTGAATTTGCAAATTTTAAGAGTTATTGCTAGGGTTTAAAAACTTTATATATTTTTATTTTTTTAAAGGATTTTTAACGCTTCGGAAATATTCTACAAGACCTTGAAGCCTGATAAGTGTTCAAAGGGTTCCTGAAAGTTTCTCCTTTCAAAAGGGGTTCATTTGATAATGAAGGGGGGACCTGATTGCTTTTATTTCTCCAAGCGCTGTATAAATAATTCTTACGGGTTTTGAAAGTCCTCGTGAATATATTAACAATCTTGAAAGCTCCTGCAGTCCTTTGCAAGGTATTGACGAATTTGAAGAAACTTTGTGAAGATGTTGAATATGAGACGAGTTATACTGAGGTTCTACAATTTTTAATTTGCCTTGAATAGACTATGTAAGAATAATTATTATCGGCTTGTAGCTGAAGCGTCAGTGCCAGACTTAGACAAAATTGTGTATACACACCGAGACACTTCTCGATGTTTATACACATTGAGAAGTATACTTCAGTGTATAGACACAAAGTGATCCATCTTGCGTTATGGAATATGGCACCTCTCCTCCCCCTCAAGATGCAACCCATAACACTCGTCTAACACCTAACTACAAAGTGTAAGGTAAACAGGTGTAAGGTAACTTACCTAAACACCTCGTCCTACCAGAAAATTTAACCCTGAATCTTTCGGTTTGAAACGGACCGTCTCTACCACTGAGCAACGGGTGCTGAGCGGTGTATGAGGAACCAGTTGGTAAGGTGGATCCCTCACCTCTCCTTTCAGCTCAGACGACTGACTGCTGTGGGAAGCTAGTTGCGTCTCGGGATGAAGGGAGTTGAGGTTGATATCAGTAATAACTGTGGAAATACCTGCATATTCTGTATCAGGACCGCGAACGAGTGTCGTCTAGTGATGCTTCCGATGTCATATTCGTCAGGAAAACGGCAAAACCCTCGTGAAGCAGATCTTTGCCTGAGAACACCTCACCGGCTCATCAACTGCTGACGTATCAGTGTTGGGTATCAGCATCTGCTGGTGTTTTGGTGCTGGATAGGTAAAGTTTACATGAAGACCGTTTAGAAGTCAAAGGTCCGGCGGTCCAGTCCCAGACCAGACCTGCTGGTGGATGACCTGATCAACCAGGTTAATGGGTGATGACTGAGATAATTTTGCAACACTTGGGTATCTTTACTGAGGAAACGTTCCGCTAACCAGTGGCTTCCTCAGTCCAATACAGAGAAGAATGGCGGAAGATCAGGAGTTTGAGGTAATCAGTCCCTCAGCTTGGAGTCTATGTAATCAGTCCACCAATCTTGATAAAAGCACAGCATATGCGCTAAGGAAAATCCACAAGTGGAATTATGTCCTGCTTATACGTTAGGCAAACTTAGAATTCCCTGTATCAAGATCCCAAGATGTTGCTGTGTCTGACTGGCAAGACATACTTCCACCTGTGGATTATTCCATGGCGACACCTCTGACTGCTTCGCCTCGCCTGTCTGCACGCCTATGCGTGCCTATGCACGCCTATACTGTACTTTTATCAAAACTGATAAACTAGTCACATCAACTCAAGGCTGAGGGACTGATTACTTCTGATCTTCCATCATTCTTCTTTGTATTTGACTGATGAAGCCACTGGCTGGCGAAACGTTTCCACAATAAAAATATCCAAGTGTTGCACAAGTGTTTCATTCATCAACTTGTCGATTTTCTGAACCATTTATCTACAATTTCAGGTTGTTGGTGCTAGCCACATGCACTCCAACTTAGGCACCACAGCCTGACTCATAAGGAACTGACTTGAGGAACTTACCAGGTTCCCTCTTGAAGACAGCTCGGAGTCTTTTAGTAATGTCCCTTATTTATATAATGGTAGGTAGGGTGTTGAAGAATCTTGGTATCAGTGACGAAGAATCCACGTTAATAAGTTCCAAACCACGGTACGGGGTGGGGTTAGAACCCATGGCGAGTGAGTCATAGCATTAGAAATCTTCCGGATGAAGAAAGATTGAAGACCCTACTGAGTTATTAGTGACGAAGTAGCCAGTAGTGGAGTCGAGTATCTGATTCAGCAGCCACAGGTTTACTAGCGTTGTGTGGGGTAAAGTTTTCGCTAGCGTATCGAAGTACGTTTTTCACATCGTAATACAAAAATGATCTTAGATGCTTCTAGTGAGTAAATTAAAATACTGAAATAGATTGTTCGTTATTTCATGTATTAGGCTTTTACGTCGACGAGCTTTGAGTATCTGACAGCAAAAATCCTAATATGGTGGATCTTGACCCAGGTACTTGAGCGTTGCATAACAAGTATTTCCTCTCGCACGTTAATAAGTTCCAAACCACGGTACGGGGTGGGGTTAGAACCCATGGCGAGTGAGTTGTAAAACTCCAGGACAATGAGTTTTACGACTCACTGGCCATGGGTTCTAACCCCACCCGTACAGTGTTTTATTTGCAATCGTGTTATTACAATTTCCTGATTCATAATAAGTTTCAAGTTCTTCCAGGAAGAAGTGCAAAAGATACTGTCAACAGCCTGACGGGTTAGAGACCGAGCAGCGATTAGCAGACGCTGGATCGAGCCTTCACCGTTCTTTCCACTTGAATTATTTTCACTGGCTTAGCTCTTCACGTACAATAACAATAAAGACCTGTAAAACATAGTATAAAAAAATCACATCGACGATCTGCCGCCATGGTAGCGCGATCTGACAACAAATAAACATTCACCATCGTTCATTCAATAGCTGTCTTGCCAGAAGTGTGCAGACATCAATTCAAATAACTGCAACATCTTCATTCCTTCTTCAGAGATCAAGCACTGTACTTCCCGCCTCCAAAACTCATGATCCGGATAATCTATTACCCTGAATCTTTTCATCAATACTACCTTGCTCACACTCCTTCAGCTCTCAGATCCTAAAAAAAAACTCAACAAATTCACACACACCTGCTGGAAGCTTAAGCCACTACCACTTAAAACCTCCTCTACACCTTCCCTCCAACCCCTCCTGGAACGACCCCTACCCCTTCGTCCTTTAACTCCGGATTTACACTCCCTCTCATCCTATCCTGCCCCACCATAAACCACCTCTCCTCCGCCCCCTCAGTTATACCTTTTGTGACCCCAAATAAAATTAAACAAGAGTTCCCGTCCATTATTTTTTTGTGTGTGGGCAGCGTGTAGAGTGTCCAAACAAGTGTCAGGGCTCCGACACACAAAAACTGTAATGCAATTTGCCGAACCACAGTGAGGGAACAGGGGAAAAATATTTGTCCACCAGAAAACTCAATCGGATCTCACGTTACTTGAGACACACTTGGATGAGCGGTAAAAAAATCTTTTAGTTTCACATTGCCCGAGACGCTCTTGGATAAGCATTAGAAAGCTCCCTCTTGCCTCATACAGCCTGAGACATACGGGGATGACCACCTTGTTGCCTGACACACACTTAGACGAGCAAATGCTGCCTAAGACACTCGAGGAGCACCAGAAACTCTCTCCGGATATCACGTTGCCTGAGAGACTTTTGGAGGAGCAACTTGATGGCACATCATAATCTCATGACGTAAATAACTTGAGTGGGAAACGAGGGGAGACTATAAATTGAAATACAACTGAAAGAGACACAGAGATATTGTGTGACAATTAGTACATTCCTACACACTCAACAAAGCCATGGGAATAAATGAGAAATCCTTGAGTAAAATAGTATAAAGTATAAAGTTATATAGTATAAAGTATAAAGTTATCCTCCAGTTCTATAAACGGCAAATAATTATTTGCCGTTTATAGAACTGGAGGATAACTAACTTATATAGGTAACGAAAAATTAGTCTTAAGAGATATAAGAAGCATTATTGCACGAAGAGAATTGTGTTGAACTTCCAAGGGATAAAAACAGTAACTAAGACTTTAGTGACCCAGCATAGAGAGAGAACTTACTAAGTCAACTGTGTAAAGATGTAAGAGAAAGAGAATGTTGCTGAAGTTGTGAAGATATGCGTCTCTGAGACTGGGAGAGAACGAAGAATGCCGTCTACGAAACACTTGATTTGCCAGTTCTGCGAGTTGTTTACAATCTTGTCACTGTATTTTTCACATGGTTAACTTTACATACTAAAAGTTACTGTCTTACATCCATTCATTTCAAAACACAGACCTATTCAAGGTATCCCACCGCCTCCCATCCAGGTTACCAACCACAACATTCGATTACCACCCAAGTACCTTTCTGAAACTAGATGAACAAGAGTAACAGGTGGAAGGAGAATAACACACAAGCCTCTATTCGCTCAAGATTAAGCCCAGTTATGAGCCGAAGGTTAGAACACTAAGCTTTTATAATTATTAAATTACATAGTCCTGTCCCATACTACTTACCAATGTCATGCTCTATACTATTGTACTTACCATTGTCATGCTCTATACTATTGTACTTACCATTGTCATGCTCTATACTATTGTACTTACCATTGTCATGCTCTATACTATTGTACTTACCATTGTCATGCTCTATACTATTGTACTTACCATTGTCATGCTCTATACTATTGTACTTACCATTGTCATGCTCTATACTATTGTACTTACCATTGTCATGCTCTATACTATTGTACTTACCATTGTCATGCTCTATACTATTGTACTTACCATTGTCATGCTCTATACTATTGTACTTACCATTGTCATGCTCTATACTATTGTACTTCCTTTATCTCATTGTCTACCATTGCATCTATACTATTGTACTTACCATTGTCATGCTCTATACTATTGTACTTACCATTGTCATGCTCTATACTATTGTACTTACCATTGTCATGCTCTATACTATTGTACTTACCATTGTCATGTACTGTACTATACATCTACCACTGTCATGTACTATATCAGCTACCACTGTCATGTACTATATCAGCTACCACTGTCATGTACTATATCAGCTACCACTGTCATGTACTATATCAGCTACCACTGTCATGTACTATATCAGCTACCACTGTCATGTACTATACCACCTACCACTAGCCAGAGAGTACCAGCTGCTAGCATGTCATCTTCCTGAGTGCTTAAAACTCAAATATTCAGGAAGACACTTGTGTGAGTGGTCGCACACGCCGGCTGCGGCCACTGCAGCCTCCAGAATGTATTAATGTAGCAAGACTGATGACCTCCAGGAGCCACTGGACCAGGCAAGAGGTGATAAAAATGGTCGTATGAAACACCACACCAAGATGCCTGCACGTCATCAACAGCGGCACCAGTGTCTACCTTGATGCTGGCCAGGGGCTCTTAATCTTAACACTGTAAGATATACTCTGTTACTGTTTAAATCTGATTACCTCCTCCCCCTCCTTCCTGCCATTTTCATGTCACTATATAACCCCAACGAATTCGGTACTTCCTCGTGAATACAATGAAAGTAATTCATTAACCAAGCTGTAAAAAATGCGCTAACCTCCAGCTCACGGCCCCGCCTTTTACCCTTCACTTTGGATTAATAGAACCTACTTATAAAACCACAAAGAAAAGGTGTTTTCACCAGCACCTCTACTCCATCATCAGATTCTTCGATTACTTATATATACAGCAATATCAACATACATATAAGAATTAGGTAAAACATAAAATACTTGCTCTGTATCCAGACATAAGTTAAATTCGTACTAAAGAACATCATGGGTGTCCGGTAACTCGATTGCTAACGCACTCAGCTCACACACTGAGGTTCGTGGTTCGATACCCGGTACGGGTGGAAACATTAGAACGTGTTTCCTTAAGACACCTGCTGTCCATGTTCACCTGGGTGTTAGTCGATTAGTGTGGGTCGCATCCTGGGGACAAAATGATCTAATTTGCCCGAAATGCTCTACATAACAAGGGGCTTTCTATATAGTAGTATGTCACTGATGTCAGCTATGGTCTGTATACCTTGTACATGTAGAAATTAATATTATTATTATTTTTATTTTTATTATCCAGTCATCAACGTATTGTCTGTTGATGTATCCGACACATGTACAACACCTGGTTGTCTTTATTCTGAAGACGTATCGCCAACCAGAGGCTTTATCAATTCATTACCGAGGTTGCCTGAAGTTGTTATAACTGGAGACAGTAGAAGACAGTAGTTTGGATCACGTCAGAACTACTCGACAGTCTCTTACGTTGTAATCGACCGAAGAAGAATGTTGCGTAGGCGAAACATTTCGACATTAAAGATTCCCAAGTGTTGCACATGTGTCTTATACGTCATTAGTTTTTTCTTGATTTCTCTGAGGTAGGCGAGTACAAGCAAGGAGCTGGTCTGTCTCGCACTGACGACTCAACCTCAACCACTGCTTGTGCTGGATGACTCGCAACGTTTACCTAATCTCACCAAAATTCCCACTTGAAGAGGACCCTTAGAATGACGCTTCGGTGCGTCTAGTATTGATAAATCACAACTGAACGATAAAAAGGCTGAGAGAGCCAGAAGACAGAACAGTGAAAGGGATGAGTCGTAGCTGTAGTCGTCATCGTCGTCCAAAGTGCAGATTTTTGGTTAATTGTTCCAGGCACTTTAGTGTCGCCTTTTCCTCCTTAGAATATATATTTTCTCTGTATAACCATTCTATCGGTCTTTGTTATTCTGAGCTACTTTATATATTCCTCGTCTGGCTACCTTCATTCCTGAAAAGAAATCTTTTTATCAGTCAATTTTATAATAATAATAATATAATAAAATATCTTTATTTCTACAAGTACATGTACAAGGTATACAGACCTAGGTGACAACAATGACATACTACTATATAGAAAGCCACTTGTTATGCTGAGCATTTCGGGCAAATTAGGTCAGTTTTGTTCCTGGATGCGACCCACGCAAGTCGACTAACACCCAGGTACCCATTTTATACTGATGGGTGAACATGGACAGGTGTCTTATGGAAAAACGTCCTAATGTTTTCCAGGGGTACCGGAGATTCGAACTCCGGACCTCAGTGCGTGAGCTGATCTCTCACCACTGAAACGCAAACCATTGTTTGTGTACTTCTCTCTTAGGCAGCTCTAAATCTGCTCAAGCTATCACGAGATGAAATTAAAAGAGAGGTAATTGTGGAACTCTCTGTCTCTCATATATATATATATATATATATATATATATATATATATATATATATATATATATATATATATATATATATATATATGTCGTGCCGATTAGGTAAAACTTGCGATTTTGGCTTAAATAGCAACGCTCACCTTGCCATATAAGACAAGTGAAAATTTGTGTATGCAATAATTTCGCCAAAATCATTCTGAACCTAACGAAAAAAATATATTTCATTGTGTTTGTTTATTATTAAATTAATGTTAACGTATCTAAAATATATTTAGTTGGGTTAGGCTAAATTAAATTGGGCTTGTTGTAATATGGTTAGGTAGGTTTTCAAAGTTCCTCTTGGTACAAAATTATAAATTCTTACATTAACATAAATGAAAAAAATATATCCTTAAACGTATAAGAGAAAATTTTAGAAAGGACTTATTTTTAGATGAGTTCTTGCTAATTGACCAGTTTTACCTAATCGGCACGACATATATATATATATATATATATAAGGAGACTCGAACCTACGATCCTTGCAACAAGGTTCGCAGTGCTTTACCGACCGTACCACACTGGACAATACCTTGGCGTCCAGCTCACGCTAGACGTTGATCTTGCGAATTCCTAGCATTGTAAAAATCTCTAGTTGTGTCGATGCATGCAGGGGATGAGATGAAAAGCTGTAAGCCACCTGCCTGAAAGCTGGCTGCCTTGGATCAACGTCTAGCGTGAGCTGGACGCCAAGGTATTGTCCAGTGAGGTACGGTCGGTAACGCACTGCGAACCTTGTTGCAAGGTTCGTATGTTCGAGTCTCCTTCGGCCAGAGATCAGTGTTTGTGAATATTTCGCCTGCTCTTGCGAATTCCTAACATATATATATATATATATATATATATATATATATGGTAGATGCACTAGTAGTCCCACACCAGCACTCTTTCATTCTTCCAGGGATATAATGTGATCCCGTGAGGGTGGCGGGCGGGATGATCCCGTGAGGGTGGCGGGCGGGATGATCCCGTGAGGGTGGCGGGCGGGTACATCCGATGTGCTAGTAATCAAGATAGAGATTTTCTCTGGGCTGGGCACAGGGCTGTGCCCAACCTGATCAGGCATAGTTGGTACCTCCTTAAGACTTATTATTCGAGCTGAACTAGGGCAACCAGGAAGACTAACATGCCAACTTTTGAAACAAACAGTTCAGACCGTACTGGCTGACTACCACTTTACCACAAATACACTTGTACTCAATGTGAACTGGAGCAGCAAGCCAGAGATCCACTGCCATACAAAGGGTCTTCGGGTGCAAGACGTGTGCCACACGTGGAGATGGGAACTGTTAGACGCCCGAGTGGGGCGTCTAACATTAGCAGAACTGCGCCTGCTAGCACACCTGCAGCAGCATATTCCATTACGAGGCTGTCCCAGCTGGAGTGTTTATGAGCTGAAGTTTCACCTGCTCTAGTCTGATAGGGTGTCCCACATTTTATATATATATATATATATATATATATATATATATATATATATATATATATATATATATATATATATATATATATATATAGTCATACCGATTAGGTAAAACTGGTTAATTGGCAAGAACTCATTCAAAGTCCTTTCTAAATTTTCTCTTATACGTTTAAAGATAAATGTTTTCATTTATGTTAATATAAAAATTAACGATTTTGTATCAAAAGAACCTTAGAAAACTTACCTAACCTTGTTATAACAAGCGCAATTTAATTTAGCCTAATCCAACTAAATATATTTTAGGCAAGTCTACAGTACTTTAATAATAAACAAACACAATGAAATATATATATTTTTCGTTAGGTTCAGAATGAGTTTTGCAAAATTACTGCATACACAAATTTTGGTTTGACTTATTCGAGAAGAGTGTTGCTATTTAGGCTAAAATCGCAAGTTTTACGTATTCGGCAAGACACACACACACATATATATATATATATATATATATATATATATATATATATATATATATATATATATATATATATATATATGAGATTAAAAAGTTGAGGAAGCCTAGGGAACAAATGGATTTGACAGTTAAAAATAGGAGAGGAGAGTTATTAAATGGAGAGTTACAGGTATCGGGAAGATGGAGGGAATATTTTGATGAGTTGTTAAATGTTGATGAATACAGGGAAGCTGTGATTTCGTGTATAGGGCAAGGAGGAATAACATCTTGTAGGAGTGTGGAAGAGCCAGTTGTGAGTGTGGAGGAAGTTCGTGAGGCAGTGGGTAGAATGAAAGGGGGTAAAGCAGCTGGGATTGATGGGATAAAGATAGAAATGTTAAAAGCAGGTGGGGATATAGTTTTGGAGTGGTTAGTGCTATTATTTAATAAATGTATGGAAGAGGGTAAGGTACCTAGGGATTGGCAGAGAGCATGTATTGTTCCTTTGTATAAAGGCAAAGGGGACAAAAGAGAGTGCAAAAAATTATAGGGGGATAAGTCTGTTGAGTGTACCTGGCAAAGTGTATGGTAGAGTTATTATTGAAAGAATTAAGAGTAAGACAGAAAGCAGGATAGCAGATGAACAAGGAGGCTTTAGGAAAGGTAGGGGGTGTGTAGACCAAGTGTTTACAGTGAAACATATAGGTGAACAGTATTTGGATAAGGGTAAAGAGGTTTTTGTGGCATTTATGGATTTGGAAAAGGCGTATGATAGGGTGTATAGGGGGGCAATGTGGCAGATGTTGCAGGTGTATGGAATAGGAGGTAGGTTACTGAAAGCAGTGAAGAGTTTTTATGAGGATAGTGAGGCTCAAGTTAAGAGTGTGTAGGAGGGAAGGGGACTATTTCCCAGTAAAAGTGGGCCTTAGACAAGGATGTGTGATGTCACCGTGGTTGTTCAATATATTTATAGATGGGGTTGTAAGAGAAGTGAATGCGAGGGTCTTGGCAAGAGGTGTGGGGTTGAAAGATAAAGAATTAAATACAAAGTGGGAGTTGTCACAGTTGCTTTTTGCTGATGACACTGTGCTTTTGGGAGATTCTGAAGAGAAGTTGCAGAGGTTGGTGGATGAATTTGGTAGGGTGTGTAAAAGAAGAAAATTGAAAGTGAATATAGGAAAGAGTAAGGTGATGAGGATAACAAAAAGATTAGGTGACGAAAGACTGGATATCAGATTGGAGGGAGAGAGTATGGAGGAGGTGAATGTATTCAGATATTTGGGAGTGGACATGTCAGCAGATGGGTCTATGAAGGATGAGGTGAATCATAGAATTGATGAGGGAAAAAGGGTGAGTGGAGCACTTCGGAGTCTGTGGAGACAAAGAACTTTGTCCATGGAAGTAAAGAAGGGAATATATAAGAGTATAGTTATACCAACACTCTTATATGGGTGTGAAGCATGGGTATGAATGTTGCAACGAGGAGAAGGCTGGAGGCAGTGGAGATGTCATGTCTGAGGTCAATATGTGGTGTGAATATAATGCAGAGAATTCGGAGTTTGGAAATTAGGAGGAGGTGCGGGATTACCAAAACTATTATCCAGAGAGCTGAGGAGGGGTTGTTGAGGTGGTTCGGACATGTAGAGAGACTGGAACGAGACAGAATAACTTCGAGAGTGTATAAATCTGTAGTGGAGGGAAGGCGGGGTAGGGGTCGGCCTAGGAAGGGTTGGAGGGAGGGGGTAAAGGAGGTTTTGTGTGCGAGGGGCTTGGACTTCCAGCGAGCATGTGTAAGCGTATTTGATAGGAGTGAATGGAGACAAATGGTTTTTAATACTTGACGTGCTGTTGGAGTGTGAGCAAAGTAACATTTATGAAGGGATTCAGGGAAACCGGCAGGCCGGACTTGAGTCCTGGAGATGGGAAGTACAGTGTCTGCACTCTGAAGGAGGGGTGTTAATGTTGCAGTTTTATAACTGTAGTGTAAAGCACCCCTCTGGCAAGACAGTGATGGAGTGATGATGATGAAGTTTCTTCGGGGCACCCTGCCTTGGTGGGAATCGGCCGATGTGCTAATAAAATATAAAAAAAAAAAAAATATATATATATATATATATATATATATATATATATATATATATATATATATATATATATATATATATATATATATGTCGTGCCGATTAGGTAAAACTGGTCAATTAGCAAGAACTCATCTAAAATTAAGTCCTTTCTAAAATTTTGTCTTATACGTTTAAAGATATATTTTTTTCATTTATGTTAATGTAAAAATTTATAATTTTGTACCAATAGAAACTTTGAAAACCTACCTAACCTTATTACAACAAGCGCAATTTAATTTAGCCTAACCCAACTAAATATATTTTAGATACGTTAACATTAATTTAATAATAAACAAACACAATGAAATATATTTTTTTCGCTATGTTCCGAATGATTTTGGCGAAACTATTGCATACACAAATATTCACTTGTCTTATATAGCAAGGTGAGCGTTGCTATTTAAGCCAAAATTGCCAGTTTTACCTAATCGGCACGACATATATATATATGGAGAGAGAGAGAGAGAGAGAGAGAGAGAGAGAGAGAGAGAGACAGACAGACAGACAGAGAAAGAGAGAGAGAGAGAGAGAAAGAAATAGAGAGAAAAAGAGAGATGCAGAGAGTTCCACAATTACCTTTCTTTTTTAACTTCATCTCGTCGTAACTTGAGCAGATTTGGAGCACCCTCAGCCAAGCTTGGCGATCTTTCTGAAAATTCATCGGGTAGTGCTGAGGTCATCTCTGACCCGTGTCAGGACACTTGAGTTATGTGGCACACCTGGCCTTACCCCCTCCCCCACCCTCCCCAACACGTCTTCTGACACCTTGCCTTTGACCGATTTCAAGTGTCTTACTCTCGAAGCCTGGTCTGAGGCCAGGAGCTCAGACTCTACCCCTGCAAACAGAGCTCGGTGAGTACAACTACTCTCTCACTCTCTGTCACTCTCACACACACACGAAGAGGCGGGGCCAGGAGCTGAGTATCGACCCCTGCAACCACAATTAGGTGAGTACAATTAGGTGAGTACACACACATACCTAGTGTAACATTACTCCCTAGGAAGGTATACACTGCCTCACTGTTCGAGTATTTGGTTTATTTTTAAGAAGGACCTTGAAGCAAGCGGTTTTCCTTGATTAAGAGACAAGAGTGTGATTTCTCCCTCGAGGTGGAGGTAAGTCTTCCTTGAGGGACTGACAGGTGTGCCATGTGTTATCCCCTTTCGAGTGTGGGGTCAGATCATGATCTCTCCCTCGAAAGAGAGACTTAGCCACACATACAAATTTAATATCTGTTACCTCCTCATTTATCTACTCCTTCACTCAGTTCATTCCTATCCACATCCTACATCCCCCTTCATTCCTACCCATATTCTCCTTCCTTCAACACTTTTTTTTTTATCTTTATTTACTTCTAAATCCTTCCTCTATTTCACTTCGTTCAATCCATACATTTTTCATCCCCGCCGTCCTTCACTACCTCCCTCTTTACTTTCATTATTAACTCCTACCTTCCCTCCTCCCTACACTGTTATCCACATCTTTCTTACACACACACACACACACGAGATTAGTGCAAAAGCTTGATGACCAGGCAGGGATAACAGGGAATGCACTACAATGGATCAGGGAATACCTGTCAGGAAGACAACAGCGAGTCATGGTATGTGGCGAGGTGTCCGAGTGGGCGCCTGTGACGAGTGGGGTTACACAGGGGTTCAGTACTAGGACCGGTGTTGTTCCTGGTATTTGTGAACATGACGGAAGGAATTGATTCAGAGGTGTCCCTGTTTGCAGATGATGTGAAGTTGATTAGAAGAATTCAATCGGACGTGGACCAGGCAGAACTACCAAGGCATCTGGACAGGCTGCAGCGCTGCTCCAGAAACTGGCTCCTTGCGTTCAACCCCACCAAGTGAAAAGTCATGAAGATTTGGGAAGGGCAAAGAAGACCGCAGACGGAGTACAGTCTAGGGGGCCAGAGACTACAAACCTCACTCAATGAAAAGGATCTTGGGGTGAGTATAACACCGGGCACATCTCCTGAGGCGCAAATCAACCAAACAACTGCTGCAGCATACGGGCGCCTAGCAAACCTAAGAACAGCATTCCGACATCTTAATATGGAGTATGCAGCACCAGTTTGGAACCCACACCTAGCCAAGCACATAAGGAAACTAGAGAAAGTGCAAAGGTTTGCAACAAGACTAATCCCGGAGTTAAGGGGCATGTCCCACTAGGAGAATTTAAGGAATATCGACCTGACGACATTGGAGGACAGGAGAGATTGGGGGGATATGATTGTAGCCAGTAAGCCTAAACACAATAACGACATATAAAATACTGAGAGGAATCGACAAAGTGGACAGAGACAGAATGTTCCAGAGATGGGACACAGCAACAAGAGGTCACAGTTAGAAGTTGAAGACTCAGATGAATCACAGGGATGTTAGGAAATATTTCTTCAGTCACAGAGTTGTCAGGAAGTGGAATAGTCTGGGATGTGATGTAGTGGAGGCAAGATTCATACATAGCTTTAAAAAGAGATATGATAAATCTCAGGAAGAGTGACCTAGTAGCGACCATTGAAGAGGCGGGGCCCTGAGCTATGAATCGACTCCTGCAACCACAATTAGGTGAGTACACACACAAATTGGGCAACTACCTGAGGTACGGATGACGGCAAATGTTGTCCCCATTTTTAAGAAAGGACACAGACATGAGGCACTAAACTACAGACCAGTTTCACTGACATGTCTAGTACGCAAAGTCACGGAGAAGATTATCAGGAGACTGGTGGAGCACCTGGAACGGAACAAGATTGTAAACGACAACCAACACGGATTCAGGGAAGGAAAATCCTGTGTCACAAACCTACTGGAGTTTTATGACAAGCTAACGGAAGTAAGACACGAGAGAGAGATGGGCAGATTGCATTTTCTTGGACTGCAAGGAGGCCTTCGACACAGTTCCTCACAAGAGATTAGTGCAGAAGCTAGAGGATCAGGCACGTATAACAGGAAGGGCACTGCAATGGATCAGAGAATACCTGACAGGGAGGCAACAACGAGTCATGGTACAGGATGAGGTGTCAAAGTGGGTGCCTGTTACGAGCGGGGTCCCACAGGGGTCAGTCCTAGGACCAGTGCTATTTTTGGTATATGTGAATGACTTGACGGAAGGGATAGACTCAGAAGTGTCCCTGTTTGCAGATTTGAAGTTAATGAGGAAAATTAAATCGGATGAGGATCAGACAGGACTACGAAGGGACCTGGACAGGCTACAAGCCTGGTCCAGTAACTGGCTCCTTGAATTTAATCCCGCCACATGTAAAGTCATGAAGACTGGGGAAGGGCAAAGAAGACCCGCAGAGTATAGTCTAGGTGGCCAAAGACTGCAAACCTCACTCAAGAAAAAGGATCTTGTTGTTAGTATAATACCGAGCACATCTGAGGCACACATCAACCAAATAACTGCTGCAGCATATGGGCGCCTGGCAAACCTAAAAACAGCGTTCCGATACCTCAGTAAGGAATCGCTCAAGACTCTGTACACCGTGTACGTCAGGCTCATACTGGAGTATGCATCACCAGTTTGGAACCCACACCTGGTCAAGCATGTCAAGAAATTAGAGAAAGTGCAAAGGTCTGCAACAAGACTAGTTCCAGAGCTAAGGGTAATGTTCTACTAAAAAGGTTAAGGAAAATTGGCCTTAAGACACTAGAGGAAAGGAGGGTTAGGGGAGACATGATAACGACATACAAAATACTGCGAGGAATTGACGAAATGGACAGAGACAGGATGTTCCAGATAAGGAACAATTGAAAGTTGAAGACTCAGATGAGTCAAAGGGATGTTAGGATGTATTTCTTTAGTCATAGAGTTGTCAGGAAGTGGAATAGCCTAGAAAGCGACGTAGTGGAGGCAGGAACCAGGAGAGAGAGAGGACCTAGTAGCAATCAGTGAAGAGGCGGGGCCAGGAGCTATGAATCGACCCCTGCAACCACAAATAGGTGAGTACGCACGCGCGCGCACACTCTTCCTCTTTCTACCAAATTTCTTTGCTCCATCTCTTTCCACCACCCGTCCTTCCCCCCCTCTTTCTCTCGCAGTTACCGACCTCCTTTTACTCTCCCCTTTTTTTCTTCCATCTCTCTCTCTCCCCCTTAGTTTTTCCTTTGCCTCTAAAAAAATATAGATCAGGTACCTAGTTTATGTGTAAGTTATTTTTTCTTTTTTTTGAAGGAGAGGGAAGGGGAAGCAAGAATTACAAGTCTTTCTTGAAGAACAACGTCGCCTCACGGCCGTGGTTGTCTATGTGTTATGCTGTCTTATCCAGTCTTAGTTACCGTAAAAAAAATTCCGGTCGTGTGGTTGCGAGGCCGCTCACCCAATCAGGCGGTTTTTTTCAGTGACCATAATTAATTTGTACTGTTGTGTCTCACGAAATCGTAATAATACGACTGTAAACAAACCACGGAACAGGTGGAGTTTGAACCTATGGTGAGTCCTAGAGTAACCCCACAGACACGCTGGTGTGGCATTCGTCTTTAAAAAATCCTGCATTTGTGGTCACAGTGGTGGCCTATGCTAACCTCCCTATGGTGTATAGAAATATACCTAGTGGGATAAATCTTATTAGAGCCAGCTGGTCCAGTTTTTAACGCACTGGCATGAGAGTTTTAGAATTCACTTGCCATGAGTTCAAACCCCCACCAGTTCCCTGATTTTTTATGTTATTGTTCTGAGCAAGCCAAGGACAAAGTGAAACTTTCTGCCTTATATAAGGTAGCCGGAGGATGACCGGTAAGCCAGTGCAGGTCTTCATATGACTAAGACCCGACAAACCTTATACCTACCTACCTCAAGGGTCAGTAGTCGAGGTCTCGTCAGTCAGTAAGGAGCTAACAAGAAACCACTTGCTAGCAGACAGCCCCTCGCTTGGCAACAATTGAGATGTGCCATGACAGTTAGCAGTATAGAGGCAATTAGTGATGTGTCACGTTGGACTGCAACATTAGTAACTAGTCAAGTGTTGTGAGGTATTTTGAAGTGTTGTGAAGTGTCTACCTAGCTACCTGGAGGGTATTCCGGGGATCAACGCCCCCGCGGCCCGATCCATGACCAGACCTCCCGGTGGATCAGGGTCTGATCAACTATTCTGTTACTGCTGGCCGTATGTAGTCCCACGAACGAACCACAGCCCGACTGATCCGGCGCTAACTTAAGGTAATCTGGTCAGCTCCCTCTGTTCGTCAGAATCTCTACTCGTGTTGGGGTCACTGTCTACTCAGTGTGTCAACAGTCACGTCCACCTGTGACCCCCATCATCAACAACGGCTCAGCGTTCCAAACCACGATTCAGAGCTACGTGACCAGAACATCGGCACGGCACCATTCTTAACCACGTAATGTGTACATATTAACTGAGTCACTAATTATTTATACATTTAATTTTTCATTTATTTGCTTCAAGTAGGATTAATTTCATGTTTAAGTATTATATTCTATACTAGTTTTACATATTAATAAAATTGTTTATCTTATGTTATCATTAATTTTTCTATCTTTTCATTTCCATAAGGAGGAGCCAGGCTTATCAAATACTCTTTGAGGGTCTGATAAGGCTGCTGAACCTTCACACGGACACTTATTGTGTTTTCTCTTAGTGTACTAATGGCTCTTCTACTTTTCACTGGGGGTACGTTGCATCCCCTGCCAAGTCTTTTGCTTTCGTAGGGAGTGATTTGTGTGTACAGATTAGGGACCAGTCCCTCTAGGATTTTCCAGGTGTAGATTATGATGTATCTCTCTCCCCTGTGTTCCAGTGAGTACAAGTCAAGTGCTTCCAAGCGTTCCCAGTAGCTAAGGTGTTTTACGGAACTTATATGTGCAGTAAAGGTTCTCTGTACATTCTCTAGATCTGCGATTTCACCTGTCTTGAATGGGGATGCTAATCTACAGCAGTTTCCCAGCCTAGAGAGAATAAGCGATTTCAAAAGGATCACTGGTTTGGCATCTCTTGTTTTCAATGTTCTCATTAACCATCCTATAATTTTCCTAGCAGTTGTGAAAGTGGCGCTGTTGTGATCCTTGAAGGTGAGATCCTCAGACATTACCACTCCCAGGTCCTTCAGATTATTTTTCCGCTCTATTGTGTGATTAGAATTTGTAGTATTTCAGTTCTAGTTATTATTTCCTCCAGTTTTCCAAAACAAAACGGAGTAGTTGGAATTTGTTTTCATTGGAAAAATTGGTTTATATCTTCTTGTAGATTTGCCGTGTCCTCAATGGATGACACTCTCATGCAGATCCTAGTATCGTCTGCAAAGATTGATATGGTGTTATGGTTTACATTTCTGTCTATGTCTGATATGAGGATGAGGAACAGGATGAGGACGAGTACTGTGCCTTGTAGAACAGAGCTCTTCACTATGGAAGCTTCCGATTTAACTCTGTTTACCACTACTTTGTGTTCGATTGGTTAGAAAGTTGAAGATCCATCTGCCTACTTTGTCAGTTATCCCTTTAGCACGCATTTTGTGTGCTATTACACCTTGGTCGCACTTGTCAAAGGCTTTTGCAAAATCTGTGTATACTACATCTGCATTCTGTTTGTTTTCCAATGCATCCAAGACCATATCATAGTGGTCCAGTAGTTGCGAGAGGCAGGAGCGACCTGCTCTGAACCCATGTTGCCCTGGATTGTGCAACTGTTGGGAATCCAAATGGTTTGCAATCCTGCTTCTTAGAACTGTTTCAGAGATTTTTATGTGGGGCGTTAGAGCTATTGGTCTATAGTTCTTAACTATTGCTTTGCTGCCACCTTTATGGAGTGAGGTTATATCCGTTGTTTTTAGTGACTGTGGAATCTCACTTGTATCTATTCTCCATAGCCTACTTAGGGCCCGTGAGAGGGGTTTCTGTAAGTTCCATTTTGTCCGAGCAGGGGCCCGATAATAGATGTGGTTTTTGTCTTATTTTTGGCATATGAAAAGAAATATTTCGAATTTCTTTCAATATCACTAATCTCCTTTAACTCCTCCTGTCTCTCCTGGATCCTGTACGAGTCCTTTAACTTAAGCTCAATATTTTCCACTTCCCTGGTCAGAGCTTCCTTCCGTGTTTCAGATAATGTAGAATTCTTGAAGAGTTCAGTGATTTTTTGCTGTCTCCTGGAGAGAGAGCGTCTCCAGTTTACTCTTCTTTTTACTTAGGGGATTATGCCTTGAACATACTTCCGATACCAGGAAGTTGATCCTTTCAAGGTACTAGTTAGGGTCCATGTTATTTAAGATATCTTCCATGGTTTACCTGGTCCCAGTTGATGTTCTTGTTGTTGAAGTTCCATTTGGTGAAGGCACCCTCGTAGCTGCATGCATTTTGCTGCTCAGGTATTTTGAAGTGTTGCGAAGTGCTTGGGAGGTGATGTAAAGTGTTGTGAGGTGTTGTAAAGTGTTGTAAAGTGTTATGCTGCAAACATTCCTTCAGTTCGCGCAGCCAATTTCACTTGAATTGTCTTGCGTGCATTTCTGGGCATAAATGATTTTTCAGCAAAATTATTTTGACATTTTTCTATTGGGTTATAATTACCTGTCAATAACCAAATTAAAGAGAGACAAGTGACTTACGTCTGGCAAAGATGGCAGTGCACTCTAATTTCATAGATTTTTCCCTCGCACTGTAAAAAATATGTTGCGTGGGACTGCAACACTGGTAAGTATTGCGTGATGTTGCACCATTGTTACTGTAACAGTGATGTGTTGCGTGGGACTGCAACACTGGTAAGTATTGCGTGATGTTGCACCATTGTTACTGTAACAGTGATGTGTTGCGTGGGACAGCAACAATGGTAACTAGTGAGTATTGCGTGATGTTGCATCAGTGTTACCATTAAACAGATTTAATTGGTAACAGTGTCGTGAGAAACTGCTACGTAATACACTGATGACAGTGATTAATAGTGACACTGTTGAAACTGCAACAACAACGCAGTGATATTCAGTGACACTGTTGAAACTGCAACAACAACACAGTGATATTCAGTGACAATGTCGTGAGGGAAAGCAACACAGTTAAGTTGTGCAACCAGTGTACAAAGTTGACAAATGTAACAACTGCTATCCCAGCTGCGGGAATAATTTCAATAATTTACTGTGTCCGTTCATGCACTCGCTCTCAATAAAGTTGTCACTGTGTATTGTTACCTGTACACTGGTTTGGAACATTACTAAGGAATTAAATAATAAGTACAGGACAGACAGTAAACGTGAGTGACTTTAATGTTTCTAGTACAGACTAGAAGACTTAATGAGAGCTGCAAGAAGCTTCTAAATTCACCAACAAGACTGACTGTAGCTTTCTAACAAGTAAGAATAACATACGCAGACTAAGACTGTAATTACGACAACAGCAAAGGAGCACCAAAAAAAAAAATTATAATTTGAAATTTGATATTTCAAAAAAATGAGTTGTCATCATGTGCAAATCTGAACTTTGTCAAACTTGCACTGCACACTTTTACCCCATTATACTATTCTTTAATACCCATACCCACCTAAACAAGGCGAATGGGGCCGTCCTGGTAAACGTACATTGATATATGTAAATATCATCCCTTGTATGATATTTATATATTTCGATGTATTTTTTGTTTTTTCATATAACTATTTTTTTGAGAGCGCTAAACCCATGAGGTTCATTCAGTACAAGACGTGGTGGAGACTTGATCCGCCGTCTGGATGTCATTTCATATAACAGAGATAAAGAGGAAATATTAAACGTAACTAAGTGAGTGGAACACAGAAACGGCGGGAAGAAAACAAAAATGAAGTGAAATTTCCAAAATCTTCTATACTAAGATGATTTTCACTTAAGAAGTCAAAATTATCTCATATTTTAGAAATTTCACTTATTTTTTCTTCTCTCACCATCAAAGGCATCGTTCCATAACCTGCTGGTGTTTCAGAGGACTGACCCTCCATAACCTGCTGGTGTTTCAGAGGACTGACCCTCCATAACCTGCTGGTGTTTCAGAGGACTGACCCTCCATAACCTGCTGGTGTTTCAGAGGACTGACCCTCCATAACCTGCTGGTGTTTCAGAGGACTGACCCTCCATAACCTGCTGGTGTTTCAGAGGACTGACCCTCCATAACCTGCTGGTGTTTCAGAGGACTGACCCTCCATAACCTGCTGGTGTTTCAGAGGACTGACCCTCCATAACCTGCTGGTGTTTCAGAGGACTGACCCTCCATAACCTGCCGGTGTTTCAGTGGACTGACCCTCCATAACCTGCCGGTGTTTCAGAGGACTGACCCTCCATAACCTGCCGGTGTTTCAGAGGACTGACCCTCCATAACCTGCCGGTGTTTCAGAGGACTGACCCTCCATAACCTGCCGGTGTTTCAGAGGACTGACCCTCCATAACCTGCCGGTGTTTCAGAGGACTGACCCTCCATAACCTGCTGGTGTTTCAGAGGACTGACCCTCCATAACCTGCTGGTGTTTCAGAGGACTGACCCTCCATAACCTGCCGGTGTTTCAGAGGACTGACCCTCCATAACCTGCAGGTGTTTCAGAGGACTGACCCTCCATAACCTGCCGGTGTTTCAGAGGACTGACCCTCCATAACCTGCCGGTGTTTCAGAGGACTGACCCTCCATAACCTGCCGGTGTTTCAGAGGACTGACCCTCCATAACCTGCGGTGTTTCAGAGGACTGACCCTCCATAACCTGCGGTGTTTCAGAGGACTGACCCTCCATAACCTGCGGTGTTTCAGAGGACTGACCCTCCATAACCTGCGTGTTTCAGAGGACTGACCCTCCATAACCTGCCGGTGTTTCAGAGGACTGACCCTCCATAACCTGCCGGTGTTTCAGAGGACTGACCCTCCATAACCTGCGGTGTTTCAGAGGACTGACCCTCCATAACCTGCTGGTGTTTCAGAGGACTGACCTCCATAACCTGCTGGTGTTTCAGAGGACTGACCCTCCATAACCTGCTGGTGTTTCAGAGGACTGACCCTCCATAACCTGCGGTGTTTCAGAGGACTGACCCTCCATAACCTGCTGGTGTTTCAGAGGACTGACCCTCCATAACCTGCTGGTGTTTCAGAGGACTGACCCTCCATAACCTGCTGATGTTTCAGAGGACTGACCCTCCATAACCTTCTGGTGTTTCAGAGGACTGACCTCCATAACCTGCGGTGTTTCAGAGGACTGACCTCCATAACCTGCGGTGTTTCAGAGGACTGACCCTCCATAACCTGCTGGTGTTTCAGAGGACTGACCTCCATAACCTGCTGGTGTTTCAGAGGACTGACCCTCCATAACCTGCTGGTGTTTCAGAGGACTGACCCTCCATAACCTGCTGGTGTTTCAGAGGACTGACCTCCATAACCTGCTGGTGTTTCAGAGGACTGACCCTCCATAACCTGCGGTGTTTCAGAGGACTGACCCTCCATAACCTGCGGTGTTTCAGAGGACTGACCCTCCATAACCTGCTGGTGTTTCAGAGGACTGACCCTCCATAACCTGCTGGTGTTTCAGAGGACTGACCCTCCATAACCTGCTGGTGTTTCAGAGGACTGACCCTCATAACCTGCTGGTGTTTCAGAGGACTGACCTCCATAACCTGCTGGTGTTTCAGAGGACTGACCCTCCATAACCTGCTGGTGTTTCAGAGGACTGACCCTCCATAACCTGCTGGTGTTTCAGAGGACTGACCCTCCATAACCTGCTGGTGTTTCAGAGGACTGACCCTCCATAACCTGCTGGTGTTTCAGAGGACTGACCTCCATAACCTGCTGGTGTTTCAGAGGACTGACCCTCCATAACCTGCTGGTGTTTCAGAGGACTGACCCTCCATAACCTGCTGGTGTTTCAGAGGACTGACCTCCATAACCTGCTGGTGTTTCAGAGGACTGACCTCCATAACCTGCTGGTGTTTCAGAGGACTGACCTCCATAACCTGCTGGTGTTTCAGAGGACTGACCTCCATAACCTCTGGTGTTTCGAGGACTGACCTCCATAACCTGCTGGTGTTTCAGAGGACTGACCCTCCATAACCTGCTGGTGTTTCAGAGGACTGACCTCCATAACCTGCCGGTGTTTCAGAGGACTGACCCTCCATAACCTGCGGTGTTTCAGAGGACTGACCTCCATAACCTGCGGTGTTTCAGAGGACTGACCTCCATAACCTGCTGGTGTTTCAGAGGACTGACCCTCCATAACCTGCTGGTGTTTCAGAGGACTGACCTCCATAACCTGCCGGTGTTTCAGAGGACTGACCTCCATAACCTGCGGTGTTTCAGAGGACTGACCTCCATAACCTGCCGGTGTTTCAGAGGACTGACCCTCCATAACCTGCTGGTGTTTCAGAGGACTGACCCTCCATAACCTGCTGGTGTTTCAGAGGACTGACCCTCCATAACCTGCTGGTGTTTCAGAGGACTGACCCTCCATAACCTGCTGGTGTTTCAGAGGACTGACCCTCCATAACCTGCTGGTGTTTCAGAGGACTGACCTCCATAACCTGCGGTGTTTCAGAGGACTGACCCTCCATAACCTGCTGGTGTTTCAGAGGACTGACCCTCCATAACCTGCTGGTGTTTCAGAGGACTGACCCTCCATAACCTGGTGGTGTTTCAGAGGACTGACCCTCCATAACCTGGTGGTGTTTCAGAGGACTGACCCTCCATAACCTGGTGGTGTTTCAGAGGACTGACCCTCCATAACCTGGTGGTGTTTCAGAGGACTGACCCTCCATAACCTGGTGGTGTTTCAGAGGACTGACCCTCCATAACCTGGTGGTGTTTCAGAGGACTGACCCTCCATAACCTGGTGGTGTTTCAGAGGACTGACCCTCCATAACCTGGTGGTGTTTCAGAGGACTGACCCTCCATAACCTGATGGTGTTTCAGAGGACTGACCCTCCATAACCTGGTGGTGTTTCAGATGACTGACCCTCCATAACCTGGTGGTGTTTCAGAGGACTGACCCTCCATAACCTGGTGGTGTTTCAGAGGACTGACCCTCCATAACCTGGTGGTGTTTCAGAGGACTGACCCTCCATAACCTGGTGGTGTTTCAGAGGACTGACGCTCCCGCTGGTAAAACAAACAATTTCGGGTCCTGTGCATGTGTCAGACTGAACGTGCTCATGCTATGAGGAAGAGATCTTGGTATGTGGGTTGGTGTCAGTGCCAGTGATTTAACTTACTGGAAAGATTGTTGGTCCAGTGACTATCTACACAACACTGAGTCATTTAAGAAATCGCGTCGAACTTTTACTAATAGCAAGAGAGATATTCACCTAAAATATCTTTCAGCATGAAAGTGAATGCTGAGAAATACGCTCAACTGTCTACCGAATTTACCCTCAATAGACAGGGCTGTGGTTCGTACGTCAGTTTGCGTGCGGCAAGCAGTAACAGCCTGGTTGATCAGACCCTGATCCACCACTAGGCCTGGTCTCAGACCAAGCCGCGGGGGCGTTGACCCCCGAAACCATCTCCAGGTATACTCCAGGTAACATCCTGATTTGCTTCAAATGGATATTTAAAGACTGGAACACTTTGATGAAAATAACACTACGCAGAGAAGACAGAAATTCGGACCCTCGAACACAGGATTTTGGATACAAAAAAATAGAAGAACAAATTTAATGAATGCAAGAATACTTTCCTATTTCGTGCAGTGTGTTGTAGCTGTTATTGCAACCTTAGATGAATGTGGTCTCCTTCTCCGAGGATCAACTCTGACACTTCTATCATTGCAGAACGAAAACTTTTGTATTGTTGGAGTTAGTGGCTGTGAGAGATCCATTTTCAACAGGCCATAATTCACAATATGGAAACCTGTCATTCTTATCCAAGACAGTAAGTGATGAACCCGGTTATATGCTTGCAAAAGTTCCTTCAGGTAGTCCAGTTTAGCTGTCAACTCTACACGATCTTTCAAACGTTGCTAGAGTAATGTAATAAAATACTTAAATACATGTTTCCCACAGATGGAGACCAGATGGACGATTTGTAGCAATCCTCAATTTGAAAAGCCACATGAAGAATAGGCAATTCAGGCAATGCTATGTACGCCAAAATTGCAAAATAGATTTTTCAAAGTACAGAGGTCAGTCTTAAGACAATGCTGCCTCTGTCAAAACATTATCAAGAAATGAAGCAGAAGAATTTACAACAAGGAGAACATTCATACCAAGTGCTTCACTCTAGAGCTATTTGGCGGCGATGTTGTTGAATGTTGTGTACTGGCAGCAGTTTTTTTTCTCTCAACGGTCGACTTACAAGAGTGGAGGCATGCGCCTCGCTGGCAGGCTCGCGCACACATTTAACAGCGATAAGTTAGACAAATTTAGATATCGAAGGGACATAGTTAAGTACTGGTTATCAAACAAAGTTGTCGATGCGTGGAAAAGACTTCCCGAGTAGGGTAATCGAGGCTAGGACCCTGGGCAGCTTTAAAAAGAGATTAGACAAATATATGAGTGGGACGAACTGCGGTTCATTGGTATCGTGGGTACGGGAGTAAATGTTTTGGTAGCTTTGGGTAGGGGTGGTTATGATAAGGACCTGTCTTGAATGGGCCAGTAGGCCTTCTGCAGTGTTCTTCCATTCTTATGTTCTAAAGTTCAATCCTCATAGGTCGTGAATGAACTACAAAGTATGTCAGAAGAAAACATGACTCACGAAATCGTAATGACAAGATTGCAAACAAACCATACCACGGGTGGGGTTCGAACCCGCGGTCAGAGAGTCTCAAAACTCCAGACCGTCGCGTTAGCCACTGGGCCAGCTAGCGTCAATAAGATTCATCCAACTAGGTATATTTCTACATCATAGGAAGGTTAGCATAGGCACCACTGTGTCCACAAATGCAAGTTTTTACAGACGAATCTCCCGCTAGCGTAGTATGGTATGTCAAAAGACCAGTCACAAAAACAGAACTTTTCAAACAAGAATCAAGAATCATTCTAGTAATACTGTTTATCAATCATTATCAGACCACTTGCACACCTTGAGGAATAATACAAGTGAATCTTAAAGGTAAATTTCACGTATCAACTTACTACAACTGATACACTTGAAGTTTATATGAAGAGGACAGGTGGAGTGTACAAAGTATCAAATATACATTCTTTTCTAAATGATATTAACTTGTCTGATTAATAAAATTTAAAATGTTGACTCTTACCCTGTTGACTTGAACATGAATCTGTGTAGAGATTTGCGATAGTTCCACTCTTATATAAAATTCATTCATAGTGTTCTTCACGACAACAGTGACAGATGTAATACAATGTGTACATTAAAAAAATAGAGATCGCACTACATATTTTTTTTCTAAAGCTCTTTTTCTCATCCGAAAAGAAAAAAAACTCAAGAGAACATCAGAACACTGTGTGAGCGCAGACTTGATTCACTTTCCCAGCTGTTTGTTGAAGCGGGTGTTTCGTGGAGTCGCCTTCTATACTCTTATCCAGTACTTTGCAATCATAAGAATCTAGAAAGAAGCTTAGTTTAATTACAACATGACTCAGTTTTGTGTCATTTAATATTTATTTTATGTTGAATTAAATATAAAGAACTCCAAAGTGTCTTCAGTTGCCAGGGCTTCTGAAGGTCTTAACCCGCCAGAACCTGTCCTCACCACAGGTTGGAACATTAATGAAAGGTAGGAGGGAAATAAAGTATTAGTGACCGCAACATTATCTGTTTAAAATATAAACAAAGTTTACGATCCTTAATATTACAATGCTCCACAAGTACAGAGCAGCGGCACACCTTGACATGTGCCTCAATTTTAATAACGTAAACTGGATCTATGAAACACAAACAACGTTGAATAAACGTGTAAACAACAAAATTGCTTAGTTAATTTTAGGGACATGATCGCAAATTTTGCGAGATAACTTAATAGCCATAAATAAGAATTTTGAAACAAAATATCTCTCGCCTGCATTGTAGGCTGCAAAAATTGGGTGAAGTGATTCCATAAAGAACAGAAAAGAGGTGCATGGATATTAACTAGGAAAGAGGGAAGTACAGTTGAGTTATACTTTGAAGACTATTACTATCACCAATACCTCTACCACTAAGACTATTTTTTTGGCGCTCTATGGCTCACCTCTGATTGATGGTAATGAAGTGGACTAATCAGTATTCTGTTTCTCGCATCCAGCCCCTTCACATAGGAAGAGGAGGGTAGGGAGTCTTCTACTTCTACTATACTATCTAAATCTAAACTATCTAGACACAATTAGAGGTTGCTAGACTGAAGTTAGTCCATCTCAGCAGACAGCCTTCGTATAAAACTTCAGGTCTACTGCTGTCTGCCTGTCTTAAGGACCGTACTTTAGCACCTTTCTGTATCGAAAAAACACAAAGGCACAATACCGCGACTGGAACAACACACAAATAACCAGCACATAGGAAAGAGACGCTTACGACGACGTTTCGTAAGTTTCCTTCCCCTATGTGTGGGTTATGTACATTTCTGTATTGCTTTCATACCCATATATCTATCCTGCTTCCCTCTTCTTCCTCCCTTTCTCTTTCCCCCTCTTCCAATTTCCGCTTTCTCCCTTATTTCCTCTCGTCTCCCTCCCTGTCCTTATAAGTCAGGTCATGTTGCGAGTCGTGTTGAGGGAAGGAGGCTGGGTCACTCTGGGCAGATGTGACCTCGTATTTATAAAGGAGTTTACTGCAAGCGAATGACCCAGGCGTCAGATTTGTACACATTGGCCGACCTCCGCACCACTGTATGTGTGTGTGTGTGTGTGTGTGTGTGTGTGTGTGTGTGTGTGTGTGTGTGTGTGTATGTGTGTGTGTGTGTGTGTGTGTGTGTGTGTGTGTTTGTTTTGGGGGGCAGCTATTGGTGGAGGTTTCCCCAGCTCTGAGGTTCGAAGTGTGGCACATTTTCTTCTAAAAATGTCCATCTCCGCTAATTGGAGATGTGAGGCTGCATCTTACTGACTCCCTTCAGAGCAACCAAGGTAAGCTGTCGTCCGTAATGGTCTCAGAAATACTCTGCGACTATCCTAATTAAGGGAACAAGACTCCCCGAGGTGCACCCTATACAATTATTATTATTATTATTATTATTATTATTATTATTATTATTATTGCACATGTTAATATTTTAAATAGTATCTTCACTGTCGTCAATAGACTTAGAGATGAAGGTACAGAGCATGTCTGGGAATTGTAGAGGGACACCAGATACGGTGATAGGCTCTTGATCCAAGAAATGGAGCTACCCTCCATTTTCTTGGGTAGATTCGGAGTGCCTCCCATGCCCCAGACAGCATATAATCCATTCTGGTTTAGCGCTTCTATACGCGTAAAAAAATTTCATTCTCACCTTAATTCAGAAGACTGCAGCTTTTTTAATTTTTCTTGTCTATTCTTATTATCTAATCCTCAAGGAGCTGTATCACCCCTACGAGCTTAGCGCTTCCTTTTAAATAATAATAAAGAGGTATGGGGTAAACTGTACATTTTCCAGCTCTGATAACACTGGGAATGTCTTAAGTACTTGCTATGTACTCTCTGGGGCGCAGAATGAGAAACATACCTGATGATATATACATGAGAAGTACCTGAGGACCTGGTCCTCAGGTAGGGGCTCCATGGGCACAATAAGAGAACATTATATCAACATTCATGATCCCCGACTGTTCAGACTTTGTTACAATTTTCTTAACTTCCAGAGAATCTACGTTGATTTATCACATACAGTTTGTAGGAAATTTTTCAAAAACGTTAAATTAGGTTAGGTTGGGTTGGGTTGGGTTGGGTTAGGTTGGGTTGGGTTGTCTATCTATAAACAATAAGAAATTATAACACAAATGGGAAAAATATGAACATATGAAAGAACAAAAAGTCACAATACCGTGACTGGAACAATACACAAATAACCCGCACATAGAAGAGAGGAGCTTACGACGACGTTTCGGTCCCGCTTGGACTGACTCCACTACTACTACTATTCCACCACTTCCTATCTTGTTCCCGTCCCTGTCTGCTGGTCTATATATACTCCCTCCTCTCCTTTTTGTTAGTGTGACTTTGTAAATGGTCCAAGTAGGACCGAAACGTCGTCGTAAGCTCCTCTCTTCTATGTGTATTGAACCAGACTGTTGCTACTAGCGTCTCACAAGCCAGCATAGCATGGCTGGATAAGGCACTTAAGGGGATAGAGATAAAAGTTCTTGAAAACGTCTATTTCTGATTTGTACTGGTATATGCCGTCCTCTTAATTATAGGCATTTCACCGTTGTAAAGAAAGTCAGTGGGTGATTGAGGAAGGTATCTTAAACAGTGACAGTCTGGCATAGTTATGTCTGCTCAGTAGCTGTACGTTTTCTATTAGCTCTTTTATATTATAATCTAATAATAATACTAATATCTTTATTTACTATAAGTACATGTACAAGGTATACAGGCCTAGCTGACATCAGTGACATACTACTATATAGAAAGCCACTTGTTATGCAGAGCATTTCGGGCAAATTAGGTCAATTTTGTCCCAGGATGCGACCCACACCAGTCGACTAACACCCAGGTACCCATTTTACTGATGGGTTAACATAGACAACCAGTGTAAAGAAACACTGGAATCAAACCCAGACCCTCGCCGTGTGAAGCCAGAGTTTTACCCACCAGGCCACGGGGTACCGTATTATGTTACGGTACTCCGCACATAACCCGCACAGAGGAGAGAGGAGCTTTTGACAACGTTTCAGTCCGACTTGGACCATTTACAAAATCACACTTAGTAAATGATACAAAAGTCTGACCGAAACGTCGTGGTAAGCTCCTCTCTTTTATGTGCGGGTTATTTGTGTATTGTTCCAGTCACAGTATTGTGACTTTTTGTTATTTAACAGTCTGGTTGACAAAGCGGTCACCAGGGAAGACTGGTCATAGGCCGGGCTGCGAAGATACCAGAAACTGGTCACAGGCACATCTTTACCCAGTGTTGGATGCCCTTTGTAACACCTTTTCACTAAGATGGCCGCTTCATGTGGTGGGTATCCTTCGGTGAGAGCGTGTGGTGGGCATTCTTCTGTGTGGGCGTGTGGTGGGCATCCTTCGGTGTGGGCGTGGCTTGTGGGCCCGGAGCCTTGGCTCTTTGTCACGATTCTAGGATGATGGTAGTGGTGTTGGCTTCCAGCACACAGTTTCGTTAGTCATACACCACCCCCAGCCGGCAGGGTCCCAGGCCAGGCCCTCTGGAACTAGCCGCACACACACCAATTACTGGAAACGCTTGAAGCCTCTCGATCTGTACTCCTTGGAACGTGTGCCAGATAGATACATCCTTATTTGCACCTGTAAAATTCTGAGGAGGACTTTGTAAATGGTCCAAGTCGGACCGAAACGTCGTGGTAAGCTCCTCTACCCTATGTGCGGGTTAGTTGTATATTGTTCCAGTCACGGTATTGTGCCTTTTTGTTATTTCTGGGGAGGACGACGGGATTGGTCCCAAACATGCACACCGAAATCAATTGACTTGGCAGACGGAGCAAAATACCTTCAATAAAAAGCAGGGGCGCAAAAAAAGTGCACCTAGGGAACTCAATAAGTTTAAGAGGCCCAGGTTCTAGCACACTTCCTTCGTGCATAAGGAGAATTGCCAACAAACTTCTAGTAATCTTCATGAGAGAACTTCATAAATTCCACAAACCAGTTCCTGATCAGTCGGGCTGCAATGCAGTGGTTTTTCGTGAAACTGGTACCAACAGCGTGGTCGATCAGGCCAATAATCTGGAGGCCTGGTCTAGGGCCGGGCCGCGGGGTCAGTGATCACAGAACCAACTAAAGGTAACCTACAGCTACTGATATAGTGCTTATAAGTTTCTGGGTACAGAAAGGTGGGCGTGGTTATGGCAACAATTGAATGACGAGGTCAAGAAGGTCGTAAGGCAGAAAAAGTTAATGTATGAGAGGATTTATAACCTATAAATGATACGCGGAAGTCGGAGTATATGGAGAGAAAAAGAGGTTAACGAGTACTGAGGGTGAGCATAAGAAGAGCCAGTGAGAGAATGGGTAAGTCTTTTTCAGCTAATTTTGATAATATAAACAGTTTGGGAGGGAAATTAATATTTGAGAAATCCTCTGAAGCAATGGATTTGTCGGTAAAGAACAAGAGAGATGCACAAGTAACCCGCACATAGAAGAGGCGGACCGACGTTTCGGTCCGCCTCGGACCATTCACAAGTTACAGTGACAAAAGAGAGTTGGTAAATTAGACATATGCAACACTTGGGTATCTTTATTGAGGAAACGTTTCGCCACACAGTGGTTTTATCAGTCCATACAAAGGAGAATCGTGAAGAACAGGAGGAGTTTGAGGTGGTCAGTCCCTCAATCTTGAGTCGATGTTGTCAGTCCATCAATCTTGAATAGAATACAGCATATGTGCGTAGAGGAAGCTTATATACTGTAGACAGGAGAGGTGCAGCAGTTGTAGGAGGTGTCACATTTGTCCAATGTGGAGGTCGTGCCCAAGGAATAGGCAAGCGAAGAAATCACTGTATTAAGATACCAAGATGTTGCAGTGTCAGACAGGATGTAAATGAGGGACTGACCACCTCAAACTCCTCCTGTTCTTCACGATTCTCCTTTGTATGGACTGATGAAGCCACTGTGTGGCGAAACGTTTCCTCAATAAAGATACCCAAGTGTTGCATATGTGTCTAATTTACCAACTCGTCGGTTCTCTGAACCATTCATTTACAAAAGAGAGTTAGCGAGGAAGACATACACTCCAGAGGTTATGTCTCGTATTCTCTTGCCACTTGGCTGGCAAGAGAATACGAGACAGTGTTCGCTCTTTCCCGACCTGTAAGATGCTTAGTCTTGACGTTGAGTTCCTCTTCACCAATGTTCCTCTTGATGATGATCTTAATTTTATCAGAGAGAAGGCCAATGAAGGGTGGCTTCATCTTCCTATACCTACTGATACTTCCTTGGTCTGAATCGCTTTTGTGTGGACTAACTACTTTTCCTTTCAAGGTAAATTTTATTCTCAAACCTGCGGTGTCACTATGGGCTCTCTTCTATCCCCTGTTCTTGCAAGCCTTTTGTATGGAATACTTCGAAACTGTTCTCCCTACTATTGATGTGCGCCCTTCCTTCTGGTTCTGCTATGTAGATGACATCTTTGTTCTTTATCCTCATGACTCTAGTCTCTTCCAACCATTTATAGATGCCCTTAACAATCTTGTTCCTTCCAGCAAGTTTAAAACTGAATGGGAATCTAACTCTTTACTTTCCTGTCCTTGACGTACATGTTTACCGCTCCGCTACCGGATTTTCTTTTTCCGTTTATCGCAGGCCTATGTACAGTGGCATGTACAGTCACTGTTTTTCTTACCATGTTCCATCTGTCAAGAGAAGTGTTCTTATTTCTCTCTTTTTCCGTGCCCTCTACATTTGTGGCCCTCACCTCCTTGACTCGGAAATTTCCACTCTCCGCAATTCGTTCTCTCGTCTTGGCTACCCTTCTCATTTCATAAACTCTGCCTTCTCATGTGCTAAAAAGACTTTCTTGTCTCTCAAACTCTCTACTTTTATGAAACCTCCTGTTCTCTGCCTTCCCTATATCAGTCTTTCTAATTTCAATAAATCTCTTCGTTCCTTAGACATCAAACTTAATTTTCGCCAAACTAACACACTTCGCAGTAATCTAGTTCATACCTCTCCCCCTGCAGTTGATGCCCCTGGTGTCTGCTCTATTTAATGATCTTGTCCCATTCAGTATTTAGGAGAAACCGGCCGCTCTCTTTCTGACAGACTTAAAGTGCACAGAAAAGTGTTAGGCTTGCCGACATCAACAGTGCTCTTTTCTGTCATGTTAGAGGTAGGTAAGTAACAAAAAAGGCACAATACCGTGACTGGAACAATACACACACAACCCGCACATATAAAAGAGAGGAGCTTACGACGACGTTTCGGCCCGACTTGGACCATTTACAAAGTAGGTAAGGTTTGTCAGGAAACAGGACAAGTGTTTCCTGACGCGGGTCTTAGTCAGATGACCCGCCGTTGGAGCTTTTGGTCATCTGACCGAGGCCTTCAGCTGGCTTATCAGATAACAGCTATCCTGTTGATTGGTCTTCTGCTAAAACTGTCTATCCTATTTCTATCCTTCACAGTCGTCCTGGTTTTGTCTCTGTTGATGCCTTCCCTTCTCCTTACATCGTCAATTTCTCCAAACTTAGAGCACTCCTGACTTGACATGATCCTTTCCTTTTTTTTCTTTATTTCCTTCTTCGTTTTCCTTTCTTCTGCCTAGTGTGTTCTGTTCTTCGGTTCCTCTCCCCTGTTTTTGGTCCTATACTTTGTGGGTTTTTAGCTCTCCTACAGTGCTCCTTTTTCTTATCCTTAGACTTAGCCCACTTCTACTACTACCACTCCTTTACAACTATTACTGCTTCTACCTTTTCTACCACCACTACCACCACTACTACTACTACCAGCATTACCACTACCACTACTACTACCAGCATTACCACTACCACTTCTTTTTCTCCCGTCCCTGTCCTCCTCTCTTGTATATGTCTCACTCATCGCACCCTTGTCATAGGGCTGTAAACGGTACTCCAATTGATCTCATACAGACTCACTGTACCCCTGCCATAGGGCTGTAAACGGTACATCACGTGTACACATTCTGACACTCCTTCGGGAGACACTACCGGGTCAATACATGGAGAAATCCGGGCCAGAACCCGTCCTGGCAAACTTACACGAACATGAATGAACTCCCTTCTGTCAGTGTGAATTGTGAATAGTGCAATTCGGTATTGTGCCTTTTCGTTCTTTAATAATAATATAATATCTTTATTTCTACAAGTACATGTACAAGGTATACAGGCCTAGCTGACATCAATGACATACTACTATATAGAAAGCCGCTTGTTATGCAGAGCATTTCGGGCAAATTAGGTCAGGTTTGTCCCGGGATGAGATCCACACCAGTCGACTAACACCCAGGTACTCATTTTACTGATGGGTGAACAGACAACGGGTATAAGGAAACACGCCCAATGTTTCAACCCTCGCCGGGAATCGAACCCGGACGCTCATCGTGTGAAGCGAGAGCTTTTGCCACCAGGCCACGGGAGACCGTTGACGAAAGAGGGAAGTTGTTCAATGGCTAGATGGACGTTCTCGAAAGATCAACGTAATATTTTACGGAGTTGTTAAATGATAAATTGGAAGCAGTGACTTCACGAACTGGACAGAGGAATAATATTTGGTAAAATTTAATAAGACCAGATCTAAATGTAGGGAAACTGAGTGAGTCAGTAAGTAGAATGAAAGAGGATAAAGAAGCTGGGGCAGATGGAATTAACCTCGAGATGTTAAAAGCAGGAGGGAATATTGTTTTAGAGTGAGTGGTATATTTGTTCAACATATGCATTCAAAAACAATGTAAATACGGACTGGCAGAAAGCATGCATTGTTCCTTTGTATAACTGAAGAAGACAAGAGAGAGTAAATATTTTAGGCGAGTTAGCCTGTTGAGTATGAGAGTATTATTATTGATTTAAGGACAGGATAGGAAGCAGGATTGCAACGGATCAAGGAAGATTAAGAAGGGTGAGGGATGTCTGCAACAAATGTTCACACTGAAACATAAAAGTAAAGAACTTTCAAGGCATTTATGGATTAAGGAAAGGCATTTGAAAGAATGGATTGGGAAGCAATGTGGCAGATGTTGATACTGCATGAAATAGGTACCAGCTTACTAAAAGCATTAAAGTTTTTATGTGGACAGTGAGACTCAAGTTAAGGTATGGAAGATAGGGGAAAATATTTTTAGATAAAAGTCTTAGAAAGAAATGTGTGACGTCATCATGGTTATTTAATATTTTTATAGATGGAGATGTAAAAAAAAATATATGTAAGGATGTTGGGAAGAGGCTTAGGATTTAAAGATAACAAATCTGAGAGTTGTTATAGTTGCTTTTGCAACAGAATTTGCAAAGTTTGTTTGAGGAGTCTGGGAGGGTATGCATAAAAAAAAGAAATTAAAAGGGAATGGTGATGCGAGTAAAAGGACAAGTTGAGGCAACGAATGATTGAATATCAAATTTGACGAAGAGAGAATGGAAGAACTGAATGTATAGGTCTATGAAAGACAGTGAACCACGGAATGAGGCCAAAAAAGGTAGATGGAGTGTTGAGACATCTATGGAAAGAAAAAAAAAAATTGGCAAAAAAAGGGAATATACGAGAGAATAGGAAAATACACTAAACTATAGTGGTACCAATCCTTTTAAATGGGTGTGAGACATGGGCTTTAAACGTTGCAGCAAGAAACGCTAGAAGCAATAGAAATGTCATACTAGGGAGCAATGTATGGTATGAATATGCAGAGAATTCGTAACATAGAATTTACAAGACATTTTGGTTTCGAAAAGTATAATTGAAAGAGCAGAGGATGAGTTAATGAGTTGGTTTGACCATAAAGAGAAGATAGGATAGGATGGCCAAGATGGCGCATAAAGCCAAGGTGGAAAGAAGGATAGAGGGTCGTCCTACGAAGGGTAGGAGTGGGTGAAGGAGGCTTTGAGTAACAGGAACTTGAGCATCCAGCAGGCGTGTGAGAGCCTGTTAGTCTGAAGACAAGCTGATTTTAGGAATGGATGTGTTGCTGGAGTGTGAGCAAGGTGATATTTATGAGAAGAATTAGGTAAACCTGTTGGACTTGAGTCCTGGAGGTGGTAAGTACAGTGCCTGTACTCTTGAAGAAGGAGAGATGTTGCGGTTCAGTTGGTAATGTCAACTGTGATGTGTGTGTACTTCTCGCAAGACATCTATTGAATGAATGATGGTGTTTCATATTATGGTTCATCATAGCTGAGTCGATGATGTACCTTATAGTAAATAATATTTATAAAATCAATTTCATGTCAATAAATGTCAATTTCAATGTCGTCATGGTTTCATTTTCAGTGCAGAAAAAGAGAGAGAAAAAGAGTGTGTGTGAGTGTGTGTGTGTGTGTGTGTGTGTGTGTGTGTGTACGTACTCACCTATATGTGGTTGCAGGGGTCGAGTCATAGCTCCTCTGTGTGTGTGTGTGTGTGTGTGTGTACGTACTCACCTATATGTGGTTGCAGGGGTCGAGTCATAGCGCCTGTGTGTGTGTGTGTGTGTGTGTGTTCTCTCTGTGTGTGTGTGTGTGTGTGTACGTACTCACCTATATGTGTTGCAGGGGTCGAGTCATAGCTCCTGTTAGTTACCATTTTGTCCTAGGCACATGTCGATTAGACACTAGGCCTGTTGTATGTATGTGTGTGTGTCTGTCTGTGTGTGTGTGTGTGTGTGTCTGTCTCTGCGTGTGTGTGTGTCTGTCTGTGCATGTGTGTGTCTGTATGTGCGTGTGTCTGTCTGTGCGTGTGTGTGTGTGTCTGTGCGTGTGTGTGTCTGTCTGTGCGTGTGTGTGTCTGTCTGTGCGTGTGTGTGTCTGTCTGTGCGTGTGTGTGTGTCTGTGCTCACCTAGTTGTGCTCACCTAGTTGTGGTTGCAGGGGTCGAGTCAAAGCTCCTGGCCCCGCCTCTTCACTGGCCGCTACTGGGTCACTCTCCCTGCGCTTCCTAAACTATTCCACTTCCCGACAACTCTGTGACTGAAGAAATACTTCCTAACATCCCTGTGGTTCATCTGAGTCTTCAACTTCCAACTGTGACCCCTTGTTGCTGTGTCCCATCTCTGGAACATTCTGTCTCTGTCCACCTTGTCGATTCCTCTCAGTATTTTATATGTCGTTATCATATCCCCTCTATCTCTCCTGTCTTCCAGTGTCGTCAGGTCGATTTCCCGTAACCTCTCCTCGTAGGACATACCCCTTAGCTCCGTGACTAGTCTTGTTGCAAACCTTTGCACTTTCTCTAGTTTCCTTAAATGCTTGGCTAGGTGTGGGTTCCAAACTGGCACTGCATACTCCAGTATGGGCCTAACGTACACAGTGTACAGGGTCCTGAATGACTCCTTATTAAGATGTCGGAATGCTGTTCTTAGGTTTGCCAGGTGTCCGTATGCTACAGCAGTTATTTGGTTGATGTGCGCATCAGGAGATGTGCCTGGTGTTATACTCACCCCAAGATCCTTTTCCTAGAGTGAGGTTTGTAAGCTCTAGCCCTTAAGACTGTACTCCGTCTGTGGTCTTCTTTGCCCTTCCCCAATCTTCATGACTTTGCACTTGGATGGGTTGAATTCCAGGAGCCAGTTGCTGGACCAGGCCTGCAGCCTGTCCAGATCCCTCTGTAATTCTGCCTGGTCCTCGTCCCATTGAATTCTTCTTATCAACTTCACATCATCTGCAAACAGGGACACTTCGGAAACAGCACCGGTCCTTGGACTGATCCCTGTGGCACCCCGCTCGTTACAGGCGCCCACTCTGAAACCTCGCCACATACCATGACTCGCTGTTGTCTTCCTGATAGGTATTCCCTGATCCATTGCAGTGCCTTCCCTGTTATTCCTGCCTGGTCCTCCAGCTTTTGCATTAATCTCTTCTGTGGAACTGTTTCAAACGCCTTCTTACAGTCCAAGAAAAAGAAATCTACCCACCCCTCTCTGTCTCTTGTCTTTCTGCCATCAACCTGTCATAGAACTCCAGTAGGTTGTGTGTGTGTGTGTGTGTTTGTGTGTGATTGGTGTGTGTACTCACCTAATTGTGGTTGCAGGGGTCGAGACTTAGCTCCTGGCTCCGTCTCTTCACTGACCGCTACTAAGTCCTCTCTCTCCCTGCTCCATGAGCTTTATCATACCTCGTCTTAAAGCTATGTATGGTTCCTGCCTCCACTACATCACTTGCTAGACTATTCCACTTCTTGACAACTCTATGACTGAAGAAATACTTCCTAACATCCCTTTGACTCGTCCGAGTCTTCAACTTTCAATTGTGACCCCTTGTTTCTGTGTCCCCTCTCTGGAACATCCTGTCTCTGTCCACCTTATCTGTTCCATGCAGTATTTTGTATATCGTTATCATGTCTTCCCTAACCCTCCTGTCCTCCAGTGTCGTCAGGCCGATTTCTGTTAACCTTTCTTCATAGGACATTCCCCTTAGCTCCTGAACTAACTTTGTTGCAAACCTTTGCAAGCTGCATATTAGAGTATGCAGCTGGTGCTGCATACTCTAATATGGGCCTGACGTACAAAGTATGCAGTGCCTTGCACGATTCCTTACTAAGGGTTGCCAGGCACCCATATGCTGCACCAGTTATCTGGTTGATGTGTGCTTTCGGAGACGTGCTCGATGTTATATTCACCCCAAGATCTTTCTCCTTGAGTGAGGTTTGCAGTCTTTGGCTACCTAGCCTATAGTCTGTCTGCGGTCTTTTTTGCCCTTCCCCGATCTTCATGACTTTGCATTTAGCAGGGTTAAACTCGAGAAGCCAGTTGCTGGACCACGTGTCCAGCCTGTCCAGGTCTCTTTGTAGTACAGCCTGATCCTCATCTGATTTAATTCTCTCATTAACTTCACATCATCTGCGAACAAGGACACTTCTGAATCTATCCCTTCCATCATGTCATTCACGTATACCAAAAATAGCACTGGTCCTAGGACTGACCCTTGTGGGACCCCGCTCGTCACAGGCGCCCACTGTGATACCTCATCACGTACCATGACTCGTTGTTGCCTCCCTGTCAGGTATTCTCTGATCAATTGCAGTGCACTTCCTGTTACACGTGCCTGATCCTCTAGCTTCTGCACTAATCTCTTGTTAGGAACTGTATCGAAGGCCTTCTTGCAATCCAAGAAAATGCAGTCAACCTACCCTTCTCTCTCGTGTCTTACCTCTGTTACCTTGTCATAAAACTCCAGTAGGTTTGTGACACAGGATTTGCCTTCCCTGAATCCGTGCTGGTTGTCATTTATAATCTTGTTCCGTTCCAGGTGCTCTACCACTCTCCTCCTGATAATCTCCATGACTTTGCATACTATACATGTCAGTGACACTGGTCTATAGTTTAGTGCCTCGTTTCTGTTTTCTTTCTTAAAAATGGGAACTACATTTGCTGTCTTCCATACCTCAGGTAGTTGCCCAGTTTCGAGGGATGTGTTGAAGATCGCGGTTAGTGGCACACACGTCTCTGCTCCCTCTCTAAGGACCCAGGAGGAGATGTCCAGTCCCATCGCCTTTGAGGTATCAAGGTCACTTAGCAGCTTCTTCACCTTCTCCTTAGTTGTGTGCATGTCATCCAACACTTGTTGGTATAATCCTTGTTGATGTCCCCATCTGTTCTGTCTTCCCAGAGTCCTTCCTGTCTCCACTGTAAATACTTCCTTAAATCTCGTGTTGAGCTCCTCACATACCTCTTGATCGTTTCTTGTGAGTTCCCCACCTTTTTTTCCTCAGCCTGATCACCTGGTCTTTGACTGTTGTCTTCCTCCTAATGTGGCTATACAGCAGTTTCGGGTCAGACTTGACTTTCAATGCTATGTTGTTTTCGTACTGTCTTTATGCCTCCCTTTTTATCTGTGCATACTTATTTTCCTGGGTCCTTTGTCTTCTGTACTTTTTCCATTCTCTAGTGCACTTAGTTTTTGCCTCCCTGCACCTTCGGGTAAACCAAGGGCTCATTCTGGTCTTCCCACTATTTCTGTTGCCCTTGGGAACAAACCTTTGCTCTGCCTCCTTGCATTTTGTTGTTACATATTCCATCATTTCATTTACTGACTTTCCTACCAGTTCTCTGTCCCACTGAACCTCCTGCAGGAAGATCCTCATACCTGTGTAGTCCCCCCTTTTATAGTTTGGCTTTTCCCATTCAGCTCCTGTTACCCTCTCCACTTGTAACTCTACTATGTATTCAAAGCACAGAACCACATGATCACTAGCTCCAAGGGGCCTCTCGTATGTGATGTCCTCAATGTCTAAACTGCTCAGGGTGAACACGAGGTCCAGTCTTGCTGGTTTATCCTCCCCCCTCTCTCTGGTAGTGTCCTTAACATGTTGATGCATGAGGTTTTCCAGTACCACATCCATCATCTTGGCTCTCCATGTTTTGGGACCCCCGTGTGGCTCCAGGTTCTCCCAATCGATCTCCCTGTGGTTGAAATCGCCCATAACCAGTAACTTTGCTCTGCTTGAGTGAGCTTTTCTTGCCACCTCAACCAGTGTGTCCACCATTGCTCTGTTGCTCTCTTGGCCTCCTGCAGTTCTGTGGTGGATTATACATTACTGCAATGACTACCTTATGTTTCCCAGACTGAAGTGTACCTACTATGTAATCCCTTTCTCCAATCTCGCCCATGCCTTCCATTTCCTTAAATCTCCATTGGTGTTTTACAAGCAGTTCAACCCCTCCTCCCCCTCTTCTCCTCCTATCTTTCCTCAGGTTCTGATATCCTGGTGGGAAGATTGCATCTGTTATTGTCTCGGTGAGTTTCGTTTCTGTGACTGCTATGATGTCTGGGGACTTCTCATTGATTCTTTCATGCCACTCATCATATTTGTTTGTTATTCCATTCGCGTTCATGTACCAAACCTTCAACTTCTTTTCTAAAACTGTGGTCCTGGGAGAATGTTGGGGTTGGGGGAGCAAGAGCCCTGGTAGGGGCCTATGAGGGGTTGTGGTGGGGGTTGGGTTTGTGATGAGGGGTTGGGGGCAGAGTGCCCATAGGGGGTTGCTGTAGGGGTGGGGCTTGTGGTTTGGGGGTGGGGACAGAGGGAACAGTATGAGAGTGTTGGTTTAGATTGTTGAGTTGCCTTGGGGTTGTCCTTCTGTGGATGTTTCTGGAGGGTGTGTTTGTCCTTCCACCTGGGTCTGGGTTCTTCTGCTCATCTTTGTCATTTCCTCTCGTTCCTTCTTTCGTCTCTGTATCCTCTCAGTATCGTCCTTTCCTCTTGTGTTCTGTCTCAATTGAGGTACACTCTCTGGTATTCCAGTTTGTCCCTCAGTCATGCTTTCTCCTGCAGGATCATGGTTCCAGCTGATTCTGCCGTGAAAATGACTTTGAGAGGCCGTTTTCTTTCCCTTGCAAACCACCCAATTCTCCAAAAAATTGTCACCTGGGTCATGTCGCCCTCACCTATTATTTTCATGATACCTCCAATCGCTTTTTTCTCTCCCGTTTTCTTTCATCATGGTTTTTCCCTTCGACTTCCTAGAGCCCGTAGACAAAAACTGACCTCTCCCTTTTGGCCTCCCACTGTGTCTCCCATTGCGTCCTCTGAGGTGTTTGAGTTTCTTCCACTGGAGCGTTCCTTCTTTCAACCCCTTCACTGGCTGAAGCCCCTATGCTCATTGGTCTGTCTCTCCTGCTCAGCTGTTCCTGGACCCTGCAGGTGTCTGTTCCTGCATCTAGCAAAGTCCCTGCATCTAGCAAAGCTCCTTCATTGTCTTCAGACCTCTCATTTGTTCCTAGTGTGCTCCTCATCTTTACCTTGGCCCCACGTGGATCTGATACGGCCTTAGCATACAGTATAGTTTCTTTACTCCCTACAGTCCCCTTGTCTGTGACTGATGTAAAAGTTCCTGATATATCTGTATTTTCATTTTTCTTTTTAAGCTGTTTCAGGGTTTTCAGTTCTTCCTCTAAGTACTCTATCTTATTTTCTGCTGCTTTGGCTTGTAGCTCGCACTTCCTGCTCTCTGCAGCTATCCTCTCCTCCATTTTCTTGTGTGTGTGTGTGTGTGTGTGTGTGTGTGTGTGTGTGTGTGTGTGTGTATGTATGTGTGTGTGTGTATGTGTGTGTGTGTGTGTATGTATGTGTGTGTTAGTTACCATTTTGTCCTAGGCACATGTCGATTTGACACTAGGCCTGTTGTATGTATGTGTGTGAATGTGTGTGTGTAAGGAAACACTTCGAAATGTTTCCGCCCCGTCGGGAATAGAACCCGGGCCCTCCGTGCGTGAAGCGAGAGCTTTACCACTAGGCCACCGGGGTGTGTGTGTATGTATGTGTGTGTGTGTATGTATGTGTGTGTGTGTATGTATGTGTGTGTGTGTATGTATGTGTGTGTGTGTCTGTCTGTCTGTCTGTGTGAGTAAAAATAATTATATATGTAAACACGCATGTGCACTCACGAAGAAAATTTATCACCCTTAGTACCTGGGAGGGATTTTCACTAGTCCCTCAATACTGTTATATTGTATTGCATTGTGCCTCACGATGCGTTAAACCCGTGGGGTGAAGGCTTTACCATCCGTCCGCTAATCGCAATCCAGTCTTTGACCAGTCAGGCTGTGTGTGTTGGGAAGTGCTTCAATACTGGTGCAGCAACGGACAAGCCATCCTGAGGCAGCACAAGATCAAACACAGCTGTTAACATGAAGGGAAGGTGGGAGAGGAATAACAAGGAGAGGAAGAGAGCGAGGCGGGGGATAAGACTAGGAAATGGGTGGGAGGGGTGATGAGGATAGAGAAGGGAGGTTGGTGGAGTATGGGAGATGGATGGGAGGACGAAAACAAAATGTTGTAGAAGGGGATTAGAGGAACGTTGGGGTAGGGACGGGAAGGAGAGGTACGGCAGCAGGAAGGACAGGAGGAACATGTTGGAGGGAGGATAAACGGAAGGAAAAGAAGGGAGAGGGATCTGAGAGGGAAGGAGGGGAAAGAGAGAGGTCCAAGATTAATCACGCTGGACCTGTGTTTTGAGTCAGACTCGCTCCAACAGTGGTTTGTCTCACGAGAATAACACTCCCAGTTGGAGGAAGAGGAAGAAGACGAAAGGAGGAGGAGAACGAAAAGAAGGAAGATAAGGAGGAGAATTATATGGAACCTTACAGTTAACACCGAAGTTTCATGCCAGTCAGTAACTGAACTGCAGACCAGTTACCTTCTCTTGATCCAAAATACCTGGAGTATACCTGGAGAGGATTCCGGGGGTCAACACCCCCGCGGCCCGGACTGTGACCATGCCTCATGGTGGCCTGGTTCATCAGGCCCTGATAGATGAGGCACAGAGTATAGCAGGTGAGATCCCTACACTAGGACAAACTGTCCATACAAAACACAAGCTTAAAAGTACCATCATGTAATCTATAAAATATACTGTTGTAGATAAAAATTCCACGCTGTAGTATATAAAATACCACGCTGTAGTAGATAAAATACCACTTATCCATGGATTACAACTTCCACTACCACAGTAGTACCACTACAGTGGTAGTACCACTACAGTGGTACTACTACTACTACTACTACTACTACCAAATATGGTGCCTCTGAGTGATCAACCAGTCATCATGGGTACTTCAACAGCTGACGTCAGGACCTGAGTGGTTACTACGTACTAGTCACGGGACTACATCTACCACTGGGAATGTAGACTACGTCTACCACCGGGAATGTAGACTACGTCTACCACCGGGAATGTAGACTACGTCTACCACCGGGAATGTAGACTACGTCTACCACCGGGAATGTAGACTACGTCTACCACCGGGAATGTAGACTACGTCTACCACCGGGAATGTAGACTACGTCTACCACCGGGAATGTAGACTACATCTACCACCGGGAATGTAGACTACATCTACCACTGGCAATGTAGACTACATCTACCACTGGCAATGTAGACTACATCTACCACAGGGAATGTAGACTACATCTACCACTGGCAATGTAAACTACATCTATCGCTGGGAATGTAGACTACATCTACCACTGGCAATGTAGACTACATCTACCGCTGAGAATGTAAACTACATCTACCACTGGGAATGTAGACTACATCTACCACCGGGAATGTAGACTACATCTACCACCGGGAATGTAGACTACATCTACCACCGGGAATGTAGACTACATATACCACCGGGAATGTAGACTACATCTACCACTGGCAATGTAGACTACATCTACCACAGGGAATGTAGAGTACATCTACCGCTGAGAATGTAAACTACATCTACCACTGGGAATGTAGACTACATCTACCACCGGGAATGTAGACTACATCTACCACCGGGAATGTAGACTACATCTACCACCGGGAATGTAGACTACATCTACCACCGGGAATGTAGACTACATCTACCACCGGGAATGTAGACTACATATACCACCGGGAATGTAGACTACATCTACCACTGGCAATGTAGACTACATCTACCACAGGGAATGTAGAGTACATCTACCGCTGAGAATGTAAACTACATCTACCACTGGGAATGTAGAGTACATCTACCGCTGGGAATGTAGAGTACATCTACAGCTGGGAATATAGGCTACATCTACCGCTGGGAATGTAGACTACATCTACCTCTGGGTATGTAGACTACATCTACCGCTGAGAATGTAAACTACATCTACCACTGGGAATGTAGAGTACATCTACCGCTGGGAATGTAGAGTACATCTACCGCTGGGAATGTAGGCTACATCTACCGCTGGGAATGTAGACTACATCTACCGCTGGGTATGTAGACTACATCTACCACTACTACTACTGCTATTTTACTAAACATATAATAAATACTATTCCTCTGGTGGCCAATTATACACTGGCCATCCTCAGAAGTTCTGGAGTTATCCAGTGTCAGATGTTTACCCATCTATTATTAGTGATCATCTTCACCAACAATGATGATCTGATACGAAATGTCATCATATCAAAAACAATATACTCAGATCACAACATAATAGAGGTCCAGACATGCATGCGGGGCCCAAGATCAACAAAATGTGATCAGCCGTGAGGAGCCTTCTCCAAATTCAACTTCAATAACAAAAACATAAGATGGGACCAAGTAAACCAAGTCCTAAATGATATACAATGGGAAGATAGCCTAAGCATCACGGATCCTAACCTATGTCTAGAACAAATTAACTCTATGGCACTTGAGGTTTGCTCAAGGCAAATTCCTTACGAAAATGGAGGAAAAGATGCAAACTAGAAAGAGAGAGGCGCTCCCTATACAGGCGAAGGAAAAGAATAACGAAGCGGCTACAAGAGGCCAATATATCTGAAATACGAAGGAGACACTAGTCAGAGAAATAGCAAACATCGAATTAAAACTAAAGGAATCTT
>WNWK01003302.1:0-2500 GCA_009830355.1 Cherax destructor
TCTGTTAGGGCTTTCGTGGCTTAGCTCTCCCTTTTACTACACTCCCTCGATTGTTCCTGATGTGATCCTCTCTTTCTCTCGGGCCCACGATGGTCTGATATAGCCTCTGCATACAGTTTCACCCGTTCTCTACAGTCCTCTTCTTTGTGACTGAGGTAGCAGTTTCTGGTACCATGTCCACATTGCTTTTAGTTCATTAGGCTGTTTCAAATTTTTCAGTTCTTCTTCTAATCTCTGTATCTTAGCCCTGCTGTTGTGACTTGCTTCTCCCACTTCCTGCTTTCTGCAGCTATCCTCTCCTCCATTATCTTGCTTTCTGCAGCTATCCTCTCCTCCATTTTCATGCTAAGCTCCTCTAGCTTCCTTCCCACTCATGTTCCCTTTTCATGAGCTCTGCTGCCCAACTTCCTTTGCAGACTCATCCTCCAGTCCCCTGGTTTTCCGTCCTGCTCTCTGGGACCCATTTTTTATTTTTTATTTTTTAAGATGCCACAGAGTGAAAAACTATGTATTTCTGTGGGTTGTTTTGTGGTGTGATTGCTTTGAGTGTTTGTGTGGGGGTGGAGGGAGGGAGAGGAGAAACTGAAGACAGGGGGGAAATGGAAGAGAGGTGGGGAGGGGGAAAGAGGGGGATTATGCGGAGAGAGTGAAGGAGGGAGAAGCAGAGGTGGAGAGAGAAATGGGAGAGGGAGAGGGGGGGGGTGGGTGAGAGGGGGGTTCAGGGAAGGGATTGGGGGAGAGGTGGGTGGAGGGAGCAGGGGAAATAGTGTGTGTGGGCCTGTGTGTGTGTGTTAGTTTTGTGTGTGTATGTGTATGTGTGTGTGTGTGTTAGTTTTGTGTGTGTGTGCACGTTAGTGTGTGGGGGGGGGGGTGGCAGTCGTTGCTGGTGGTAATGGGTGGCGGTGGTAGTGGGTGGTGGTGGTAGTGGGTGGTGGTGTTAGTGGGTGGTGGTATGTGGTGGTGGTGGTGAGTGTGTGGTGGTAGTGGTGAGTGTGTGGTGGTAGTGGTGAGTGTGGTGGTAGTGGTGAGTGTGTGGTGGTAGTGGTGAGTGTGTGGTGGTAGTGGTGAGTGTGGTGGTAGTGGTGAGTGTGGTGGTAGTGGTGAGTGTGTGGTGATAGTGGTGAGTGTGGTGGTAGTGGTGAGTGTGGTGGTAGAGGTGAGTGTGTGGTGATAGTGGTGAGTGGTGGTAGTGGTGTATGTGTATGTGTGTGTGTGTGTTAGTTTTGTGTGTGTGTGCATGTGTGTGTGGGGGGGGGGTGGCAGTCGTTGCTGGTGGTAATGGGTGGCGGTGGTAGTGGGTGGTGGTGGTAGTGGGTGGTGGTGTTAGTGGGTGGTGGTATGTGGTGGTGGTGGTGAGTGTGTGGTGGTAGTGGTGAGTGTGTGGTGGTAGTGGTGAGTGTGGTGGTAGTGGTGAGTGTGTGGTGGTAGTGGTGAGTGTGTGGTGGTAGTGGTGAGTGTGGTGGTAGTGGTGAGTGTGGTGGTAGTGGTGAGTGTGTGGTGATAGTGGTGAGTGTGGTGGTAGTGGTGAGTGTGGTGGTAGAGGTGAGTGTGTGGTGATAGTGGTGAGTGTGGTGGTAGTGGTGAGTGTGGTGGTAGTGGTGAGTGTGTGGTGATAGTGGTGAGTGTGGTGGTAGTGGTGAGTGTGGTGGTAGAGGTGAGTGTGGTGGTAGAGGTGAGTGTGGTGGTAGAGGTGAGTGTGTGGTGGTAGTGGGTGGATGTAGTGGATGATGATGAACAAGAGAATAGGGAAAATGAAAGATCGGGGAGGAGATGAAGTGCGGAAAGTGGGGATAGCAAAAGGATGGAGAGGGGTAGGGGTGAGCAAGCGGGGGAGGTGGGGAATTTGGGAGGGGGCTGGGAGATTTGGGAGGGGGCTGGGAGATAGGAGAGGGGGATATGGGGATGAAGACCGAACATTGAGTACATGAGGGTGGGGGTGGGGGAAGGGATAAACAAATAATGTATGACCGCATAATCAGGGTCACGAAGCAGGGGATACCCCTGCCATCCCTGCTGCCCGGAAGCTGATAACACTCAGCACACCAACACCACTACCTCCAACAACACTACCTCCAACACCACTACCTCCAACACCACTACCTCCAACACCACTACCTCCAACACCACTACCTCCAACAACACTACCTCCAACACCACTACCTCCAACACCACTACCTCCACCTCAGACTCAAACTAGAGATATTGTTAATGTTCTCTTAAGACCACCTCTATACACCACAATATCACTAATTCAAAAAATAAATGAAAAATGCATAATAGAAATCCATAATATATTGGTGGAAAATTTAAATGATATAAAACTGCTTGAAATACTGTACCTTGAAACCCGTGTGGTCAGGGGGGAAGTTCAGTTTATCTTCTGCACTCACATCATGTTCTGGATACGCCCCCTACCTAACTCTCTCCCTCTACTTCCTTTCCTCCCTCCTTCCGTCACTCTCTCCCTCTCTCTTTTTTACACAGGGTTTGACAAGATTAC
>WNWK01003302.1:7500-65000 GCA_009830355.1 Cherax destructor
TAAAATAGGTACCTGGGTGTTAATCGACTGGTGTGGGTAGCATCCAGGGGACAAAATTGACCTACTGTGCCCGAAATGCTCCACATAACAAGTGGCTTTCTATATAGTATTATGTCATTGATATCAGCTATGGTCTGTATAAGTTGTATCATGTATGGGGGTTATTAAGGGAGGGAGGGACATAGTCAGGGAGAGAGGGAGGAAAGGAGGGAAGAAGGTAGGAAGAAAAAGGAGGAGGAATGTTCCCTCCATCTTCCTCCATCTCCCTCACCAACCATACACTCCTGGCTCCTCCATCAACACAACTTTGTATTAATGTTGGTACAATTACCCACAATATGTTAGGTAAAAGTACTCAAGTGCAACTAATGTGACATTTTATTGTGGCAACGTTTCGCTCACCAGAGCTTTGTCAAGTTGTAACAGCTTGACAAAGCTCCTGGAGAGCGAAACGTTGCCACAATAAAATGTCGAATTAGTTGCACTTGTGTTCTTTTATCTAACACACACCATCACTCTCACCTCTATCTCAATTCTTTCCTTTTTTCATTTATCCCTTTATCTTTCCCCTCCCCACTCCTCCCTCCCGTTTTTTTTCTCTTGTTCCTTCAACTTCCCTTCCATCACTGCACTGCATTCACCTTTATTATTCTATCACATTTTCTTATTCCTTCTTCTGCTTCCCCTCACATACTATTTACTCCTGCTTTAGTTTCCTTCTTTCTCTTTCTTAATTCCCTGCCTCAATCTTCCCCTGCTTTCTCCTGTCTTCTCTTGCCTCTCCTTCTCTGCTGGTCACCATTCAGGTGGCAAAACTCGTATGCCCCTCTGGCTCTCAGCTATTATTAATTACTGCAGGTAAAGACGTGTGTGTGTGTGTGTGTGTGTGTGTGTGTGTGTGTGTGTGTGTGTGTGGTGCATGACTGAGGCATCTTCGCAGCATCACCTTCCCATCACCTAGCATCACCTAGCATCACCTTCCCAGCATCACCTAGCATCACCTTCCCATCACCTAGCATCACCTTCGCAGCATCACCTAGCATCACCTTCCCAGCATCACCTAGCATCACCTTCCCAGCATCACCTAGCATCACCTTCCCAGCATCACCTAGCATCACCTTCCCAGCATCACCTAGCATCACCTTCCCAGCATCATCTAGCATCACCTTCCCAGCATCACCTAGCATCACCTTCCCAGCATCACCTAGCATCACCTTCCCAGCATCACCTAGCATCACCTTCCCAGCATCACCTAGCATCACCTTCCCAGCATCACCTAGCATCACCTTCCCAGCATCACCTAGCATCACCTTCCCAGCATCACCTAGCATCACCTTCCCAGCATCACCTAGCATCACCTTCCCAGCATCACCTAGCATCACCTTCCCACCATCACCTAGCATCACCTTCCCAGCATCACCTAGCATCACCTTCCAGCATCACCTAGCATCACCTTCCCAGCATCACCTAGCATCACCTTCCCACCATCACCTAGCATCACCTTCCCAGCATCACCTAGCATCACCTTCCCAGCATCACCTAGCATCACCTTCCAGCATCACCTAGCATCACCTTCCCAGCATCACCTAGCATCACCTTCCCAGCATCACCTAGCATCACCTTCCCAGCATCACCTAGCATCACCTTCCCAGCATCACCTAGCATCACCTTCCCAGCATCACCTAGCATCACCTTCCCAGCATCACCTAGCATCACCTTCGCAGCATCACCTAGCATCACCTTCCCAGCATCACCTAGCATCACCTTCCCAGCATCACCTAGCATCACCTTCCCAGCATCACCTAGCATCACCTTCCCAGCATCACCTAGCATCACCTTCCCACCCTCACCTAGCATCACCTTCCCAGCATCACCTAGCATCACCTTCCAGCATCACCTAGCATCACCTTCCCAGCATCACCTAGCATCACCTTCCCAGCATCACCTAGCATCACCTTCCCAGCATCACCTAGCATCACCTTCCCAGCATCATCTAGCATCACCTTCCCAGCATCACCTAGCATCACCTTCCCAGCATCACCTAGCATCACCTTCGCAGCATCACCTAGCATCACCTTCCCAGCATCACCTAGCATCACCTTCCCACCATCACCTAGCATCACCTTCCCAGCATCATCTAGCATCACCTTCCAGCATCACCTAGCATCACCTTCCCAGCATCACCTAGCATCACCTTCGCACCATCACCTAGCATCACCTTCCCAGCATCACCTAGCATCACCTTCCCACCATCACCTAGCATCACCTAGCATCACCCAGCATCACCTAGCAGGTTGTGGTCACAGCTGAGGCAGAACACAAGTGTCTCAATCATGAAGGTGATGCGGGCAAGCCAGCCACTTGATATATTGTGTAAGACGAATTGCAACATAGCACCCCCTTGCAACATAGCACCCCCCTTGTAACATAGCACACACCCTTGCAACATAGCACACACCCTTGCAACATAGCACACACCCTTGCAACATAGCACACACCCTTGCAACATAGCACACACCCTTGCAACATAGCACGCACCTTGTAACATAGCACACACTCTTGTAACATAGCACACACTCTTGTAACATAGCACACACTCTTGTAACATAGCACACACTCTTGTAACATAGCACACACTCTTGTAACATAGCACACACTCTTGTAACATAGCACACACTCTTGTAACATAGCACACACTCTTGTAACATAGCACACACTCTTGTAACATAGCACACACTCTTGTAACATAGCACACACTCTTGTAACATAGCACACACTCTTGTAACATAGCACACACTCTTGTAACATGGCACACTCTCTTGTAACATAGCACACACTCTTGTAACATAGCACCCCCTTGTAACATAGCACACACCTTTGTAACATAGCACACACCCTTGTAATATTGCACACCCCTTTCAACATAGCACCCATTGCAACATAGCACGTCTTTGCAACATAGCACTCCCCTTGCAACAGTGCCCCCCTCTTGCAACACCTAGAATAAGCCATCTTTAACCTTCCCCTCCCCCCTTTAACTCCCCTAAACTTACTTCTAAATCTCTAAATTTTAACTTCCTCATTCTCTAATTGCCTCTCCACATGTGAGTAGGAAACTCCCGTACTTGATGGAATGTCCTGTCTTGTGTAAGTAACTCCAGTACCTAATGGAACGTTACATCTTGTTAGAAACCTCAAATCTTCCTTCATTCTAGCAGATTCCATCTTTACCTCCTCCATCCCTACACCTCAACACCATCTCTCTCCCTCTTCTTCCCCTTTTATCTACTTCATCTCAACATCCGTCTGTCCCTCACATCATCCAGCTCCTTCGGGAGACTATTCCCTCTATCTCATCCATCTCGATACCCCCTCCCTCCCTCCCTCTTCCCTCACATCTCACGAAAAACGAACGTAAAGAAATGCTGAACAGTGCTGACAGCTGACGCATGAAGGAGTAGAGAGACCGCTTCCCCCCCCCCCTTGCCTAGAGGATGAGGAGGAGGGAAAATGGGGAGGAGGAAAGATGGGAAGAACATAAGAATGGAGGAACACTGCAGAAGGTCTACTGGCCCATACAAGGCAGGTCCTTATCAAAACCACCTCTACCCAAAGCTACCCAAGAATTTACTCCCGTACCCACGACACCAATCAAACCCAGCCCCTCCCACTCATATATTTGGCCAATCTCTTTTTAAAGCTACTCAAGGTCTAAGCCTCGATCACCCTACTCGGAAGATTGTTCCACGCATCCACAACTCTGTTCGAAAGCCAGTACTTACCAATGTCCTTTCTAAATCTAAATTTATCCAACTTAAATCCATTATTTCTGGTTCTTACCTGGTTCGACACCCTCAGTACTTTATTAATATCACCTTTGTTTATGTCCATCATCCACTTGTACACCTCGATGATATCTCCCCTCATTCTACGTCTCTACAGAGAGTGAAGATTCAAGGTTCTAATTCTATCTTCATACGGGAGATTCCTTATACAGTAAATCATTCTGGTCGTTCTTCTCTGTATGTTCTCCAATGAGTCAATATCCATCCTGTAGTAAGGAGACCAAAACTGAGCTGCATAATCCAAATGAGGTCTCACTGGTGATGTATAGAGCTGTAAAATAACTTTGGGACTTCTGTTACTTATACTTCTTGAAATAAATCCTAGTAATCTGTTAGCCTCATTGCGCACACTTAGGCACTGCTGTCTTGGCTTTAGATTTCTGCTTACTATGACTCCCAAGTCTTTTTCACATTCTGTATGATCAAGCTCTACTTCACCTAGTTTATAACTTAGAGGGTTATTTTCATTACCATACTGAACTTCATCTGCCATTTTTCAGACAAAGACATTAATTTGTCCAAATCCTCCTAGAGTTCATTGGTATCCTCCTCAGAATGAATCATACGGCCTATTTTTGTATCATCAGCAAATTTGCTCATGTCACTTGTAATTCCTTCATCAAGGTCATTAATGTAAATTATGAACAACAGAGGGCCTAAAACTGATCCTTGTGGAACGCTACTAGTGACTAATCCCCATTCAGATTTGACCCCTTTAATGGAAACTCTCTGCTTTCTATTGGTAAGCCATGCCTTTATCCATGCTAAAACTTTACCTCCTATACCATGAGCTGCCACTTTTCTTAAGAGTCTTTTGTGAGGTATTCTATCGAAGGCTTTACTGAAATCCAAATAAACAATATCACTGTTTGTGACTTGATAAAGCCCACTGTGTGGGCGAAACGTTGTCAATAAAGGATCCCATTATACTGCTTATGTGTTAATATTTCCATTGTGTCGGTATATTATACCATTTATTTCCAAACAATATGACATTCTTTATCACTATCTACTGACTCAAGTGTTTTATTGAAGAACGTCAGAAAATTTGTCAGGCAGGAACGACCTCTCGTGAACCCATGCTGAGATTCATTAATCAAATTATGCTCTTCAAGATGACTTCTAATAATATCAGCTATAATTGATTCTAATAATTTGCCTACTATAGACGGGATGGAAGATGGAAAGGAGGGAGGGTAAGAAGATATAACAGAAGGGTGGGAATGGAAAAGTAGAAAGAGTAGAAGGGGGAGTGGAAAACAGTGGTTGGATGGAAGATAAGGGGAGAATGGGGGAATAAAGGAAAGAGAAAAAAGGGGGGAATTAAAACAGGAGAAAAAGGGAGAATGAAGGTGGGAAGGAAGGAATGAAGACAGGAGAGAAAGGGAGGAATGATGGTACCTCATACCATCATTCCCCCCTTTCTCTGAATGTAGGAGAGAGTAGGGAATGCAGGAGAGAATAGGGAATGAATGTAGAAAGAGGTATTGACGGAAGCAAGAAAAGAAAGGGGTGACCCCTGTGTGTGTGTGTGTGTGTGTGTGTGTGTGTGTGTGTGTGTGTGTGTGTGTGTGTGTGTGTGTGTGTGTGTGGTGATGCTAACAGGTAGAAGAGAGAGGTCACATTGCACATGTTGTCAGGTCACGATAGGTGAACACTGGAATTATTGCAACAAGTCACCAACTTAAATTGAAGTCTTGGCGTCAAGTTTTAAACTTTAATTGATCACGTTTACAGTGCAAGAGAATCTGAAGGATTTTGTTATTTTTGTTGTTATTGTTTTTGTGGGAATTGTTGTTTCTGTTACTGTGGTATTGTTGTTACTGTTATTGTTCTTGTGGTATTGTTGTTGTTACTGTTGTTCTTGTGGTATTGTTGTTGTTACTGTTCTTGTTCTTGTGGTATTGTTGTTGTTATTGTTGTTCTTGTGGTATTGTTGTTACTGTTGCTACTGCTGTTATTGTTGTTATTATTGTCATTGCTGTTGTGTTATTGTTGCTGGTATTATTATTATTAGTGTTGTTGTTATTGTTCTCCAGAATGACCTGAGACCAACGCTTGAGGTGTGGAACTTGACTGAGTTTTGTAGCAAGCCCTCAAGTGTGACCTCCTTCCCCCCCCCAACACACATTGAAGGATACAACTTTCTCATGATAGTAGAAGTGTCTACACTAGTCTACCCATGGGAGTCAACACCAGTCTACCCCTGGGAGTCTACACCAGTCCACCCCTGGGAGTCTACACCAGTCTACTCCTGGGAGTCTACACCAGTCTTCCCCTGGGAGTCTACACCAGTCTACTCCTGGGAGTCTACGCCAGTCTTCCCCTGGGAGTCTACACCAGTCTTTCCCTGGGAGTCTACACCAGTCTACTCCTGGGAGTCTACACCAATCTACCCATGGGAGTCTACACCAATCTACCCATGTGAGTCTACACCTGATGTGTGTCACACATCAGAAGGGAAGTATGCTAGACATGAGGAGGTCAACGACATCATAAAGAGAAGCCTCGCCACAGCCCGTTGCCCAGCTCAACGGGAACCCCAAGTGCAGAGGTCTGATGGACGTCAAAAGCGTCCTGATGGAGCCACTATGCTACCCTGGAAAGATGGTAAGCAGATTGATTGGGACTACACCTGTGCCGCCACAATGGCAGACACCTACTTGTCATACTCCTTAGCTGAAGGGGGTGGAGCTGCCAGCCACAGGGAGACCCAGAAGACCCGCAAATATAAAGGCCTTCCCGCTTGCTATAACTTCATCCCAATAGGGTCGGAGATCCTTGGAGCATGGGGCAAGTGTGCCCTAAAGTTTCTCAAAGAGCTGGGTGAAAAACTCATCATATAAACCAAGGATCACAGGGCGGCCAGCTTCTTCTTTCAGAGACTCAGTTGCGATCCAGAGGGAAATTGCCTGCAGCATTCTGGGCACGCGGCCCACTACCGGGGAGGTGGATGAAGTATTCGAGATGTAGCTCTGAGTTGTTATCTATGTTGTTTTACTCCCTATTGTATTTTTGTCAATGTATTTTGTACCTATTCGGCACGATATATATATATATATATATATATATATATATATATATATATATATATATATATATATATATATATATATTTACCAATAAGTATACATGTGTATAAACTTTATTTAAAGACAAAATACATTGACAAGAATACAATAGGGAGTAAAATAACATAGATAACTCAGAGCTACAACTCAAATACTTCGTCCAGCTCCCCGGCAGTGGGCCGCGTGCCCAGAATGCTGCAGGCATTTCCCCTCTGGATCGCAACACTGAGTCTCTGAAAGAGGAAGCTGGCCGCCTCGTGATCCTTGGTTTCTATGATGAGTTTTTCACCCAGCTCCTTGAGTTACTTTATATATATATATATATATATATATATATATATATATATATCGTGCCGAATAGGTAAAACTAGTCAATTAGCCAGAAGTCATATAAAATTAAGTCCTTTCTAAAATTTTCTCTTATACGTTTAAATATATATTTTTTCATTTATGTTAATCTAAAAATCAGTAATTTTGTACCATATGGTACAAAATGTATAACTGTAGTGTAAGCACGCCTCTGGCAAGACAGTGATGGAGTGAATGATGATGAAAGTTTTTCTTTTTCGGGCCACCCTGCCTTGGTGGGAAACGGCCGATGTGTTAATAAACGATTGATAGCTCTAGGCCTTTCCTGTTACAATCAACACATCATCAGGAGCTTGTAATGTTGCAGTTATAGAGTATAAAATCCAGGCAGATTCGTTCAGGGAACGAACAAAATGCCGTAAGTCGCATATTTTATACTAGAATTAACGTACGTACTTTTCGTTATATTCTAGCACTGATATGTAGTGAGAGGGGTAGTGGAAATGAGAAACACGCAAGGCTTCCTTCCTGCGTGACTCCACAACGGGTAGAGGCGGTATAACAAGTGTCGTAAATCGTTTTAGTGGGGTTTGGGTTTGATAAGGACCTGAGTAGCATGGACCAGTAGGCCTACTGTATTGTTCATCCTTTCTTATGTTCTTATTTTCTTAAGGCAGACGGAGGACTGTCTTAGAGCACTGGGCGACGCCTCCCTCGACCCACAGGGGTAAACACACACACATTACCAGTACATTGATGGTTGTCTTTCCTGGGCGGCACCTCTTTGCTTCCTACCTACTTCCTCTATCCCCAGGTCCACTCTCCTCCACGTCTCAAACACAAACTCAGCAAAAACAATGACTTAGTGAACTTCCTGCTTGCTTCCCATGTTGGGCGCCTCTAACAATGTTAAACAAGTAGGTGAGTTGACTTAAGAAATCGTAATGACACGATTGTAAACAAACCACGGTACGGTACGGTAAAGTACGGTACAGTATGGTACGGTACGGTAAAGTACGGTACGGTACGGGTGAGCTGGAATGGTAGGCTGTGAATATCACCTGCCTATGGTAATATGGCATAATACGCAGTTAATGGTAATTTACTGAGACGTTGAAACATTTAAGTAAAGTCTGTAGTAGTAGTACTTGTAGTAGCAGTAATCTTTATTTCTACAAGTACATGTACACAGGTCTAGTCGACATCAATGACATACTACTATAGAAAGCCCTTTGTTATGCGGAGCATTTCGGGCAAATTAGGTCAATTTTGTCCCAGGATGCGACCCACACCAGTCCACTAACACCTATTCTACTGACAGGGAAACATGGACAGCAGGTGTCTTAAGGAAACACGTCCTAATGTTTCCACCCGTACCGGGGATCGATCCATGGACCTCAGTGTGTGAGCTGAGTGCGCTATATTCTACTACTGATACACGTGACCTGCCTACCATGGGCTGATAGGCCTACTGCAGTGCTTGTATGTGTGTATATACTCAGCAGTAGGTTTACACATGCACTGTGTCGTACGCTTACTCTAATATTATGATTTTCATGGGTAAGAGACGAGACTAGCGGAGTGTGTTTTGACAGCAACACACGTGTGTGTGTAATCACCTATTTGTGGTTGCAGGGGTCGATTCATAGCTCCTGGCCCCGCCTCTTCCCTGATCGCTACTAGGTCCTCTCTCTCCCTGCTCCATGAGTTTTATCAAACCTTGTCTTAAAATTATGTATGGTTCTTGTCTCGTGTGTGTGTGTGTGTGTGTGTGTGTGTGTGTGTGTGTGTGTGTGTGTGTGTGTGTGTGTGTGTGTGTGTGTGGACCTAGTAATGATCAGCGAAGCTGGGCCAGGAGCTATGAATCGACCCCTAAGGTGAGAACAATTAGGTGAGTGTACACAAACACACACACACAGGTGTGTGTGTATCCTGGTGAGCGTCCTGTCATGTGTAAGTTAAGACAACACCTGAACAACACTCAGACGGGGGTGTATACAGGAGCCTGGCGGTGCTCCCGGACACGTCACCTTCCCACGCTGCTACACCAACACACCACTTGGTGACACCACCACCACAATGGTACCCTAGTGGACTCTATCACCCCACTAATATGGTGATGGGGGGACGACAGGAACACAGGTGGGGAGGAGTGTAAGGGACGAAGGTAGAAGCAAGGTGAGGGGAGACGATATCACAGGTGGGAACAACACTGACCCATCTTTTTTTTCCCATCTCTGGCGAAGAAATGAGATGACGATGCAGCCACGGGGCACAACAGTGCCAGTCTCGGGGCACAACAGTGCCAATCTCGGGGCACAACAGTGCCAATCTCGGGGCACAACAGTTCCAGCCTCGGGGCACAACAGTGTTAATCTCGGGGCACTGTTGTGCCCCGAGATTGGCACTGGCACCTACTGACCACCGAGGGGTCAGTAGGTGCCAGGTTAGTAGGTGTGAGCGTCATGGAAAGTTATCAGGTGCTATGGATCACCTACCCGCCCCAGCAGACGCCTCCTGCTTCCTGTTTAACCACTCCAGCACATCAACACTGGTGAATTTCAAGCTTGCATATGTATCTATGTTTACCTTTACTTCTATCACTTCTGGGAGCTGATCAAGCGGATGCAGCTCTCTCAAACCCACAGGACCCGGGTTCGATACTCCGAGTTCAGACGTTATGGACACGTCTCCTTACATTTGCTCCCCCTGTTCACCCAGCAGTAAACACAGTTACGTTAGTTGGTTGACTAGTTGTATCGTTAGGAGCCCTGGGTTATCCTGGAAGGATAATCATAAGTCGTGTTATTATTATAAAATATTATTACACACATACAAACCCAAGTACTGTACATCAAGACTTTATTTTAGTCGTTTCTGTGACAAAATCGTAATGAAGACTTGATAAGCTCAACGTCACTTATCCGGCTTGTTGCCCCAGCCACTAAGTACAGATCGACACGTACAAATGTCGTACATGTATGTACAGCGCGGGCATGTTTAGTCTGGTGGCAATTGAGTGAGACAGTGAGAGATAGGTTAGGTTAGGTAAGGTTTGTCAGGAAACAGGACAAGTGTTTCCTGACGCGGGTCTTAGTCACATGATGACCCACAGCTGGAGCTTTTGGTCATCTGACTGAGGTTTTCCACCCCTTTAAAAATTATAGTTAAAATTATACCCATTTTTTTTAATATTACGAGTGAGAGAGGTAGGTAAGTAGTGGCAGCGAGTTGAAGCGAGGCAGTGGTGGTGTGTGTTGCCTGACACCGTGTTGTGTTGTGAGTCAGAAACACTCACAGGTTACTGCTGATCAGTGGGTATTACGGGGCTCCCCTGAGTGTTGTTGTCTGCCGGTCAGAGGTGCGCTGAATAACACACGTGGAGGGGGCTGACACATGCGGAGGTTGACCTGGAGTGGCTTCTGAAGGTCAGCGCCCCCAGCGGCCCGGTAACAGACCAGGCTGGGCTGATCCAGCAAGCTGTTAGTGCTCGCCAAATTGCAAGCCAACGTATGCAACACAATGACAAAAAGAGGAAAAATGAAGAATAACCTAGGTGCCTCTTACGACCCTCACCTAGGTGTGCTGCTTACTACCATCAACTAGGTGTCTTATGACCCTCACCTAGGTGCCTCTTACGACCCTCATCTAGGTGCCTCTTAACTCACCTAGGTGCCCCTTACGACCCACACCTAGGTGCCTCTTACGACCCACACCTAGGTGCCTCTTACGACTAACACCTAGGTGCCTCTTACGACCAACACCTAGGTGCCTCTTACGACCAACACCTAGGTGTCTATTACGACCAACACCTAGGTGTCTATTACGACCAACACCTAGGTGCCTCTCATGATCCCTCACCTACGCCCACCACCTTCACCTAGCAGGTGATGTCTAGTATTAAGATTATTTTTGCGATGATTAGCCGAGAGTGTGAGGGGTCGTTACGTCCCCAACACCGCTGATTACCCCCTCCCCTCCCCACCCAGATACCCCCTAACCCATCCCCGTTCCCACCCATACACCCCCTAACCCCTCCCCTACCTTAAGAATACCCCTGGACGAGGTATAACAAGTGAAGTCATCAGTGCGCAGATGGTATTGCAATTAGCTATACAAGATCTGATGAGGGGAGGTGAAGGGGGGGAGGTAAGGGAGAGGAAGATAAAGGGGAGGGGAAGGTAAAGGGGAGGGGAAAGGTAAAGGGGAGGGGAAAGGTAAAGGGGAGGGGAAAGGTAAAGGGGAGGGGAAAGGTAAAGGGGAGGGGAAATGTAAATGGGAGGGTAAAGGTAAAGGGGAGGGGGAGGTAAAGAGGTAGGGGGAAGGTAAAGGGGGAGGGAGGAAGGTAAATATAGTTTTCTTCCTTCCCCTGTCTTCGTCCCCTCCCTCTATGTCCCCCTTCTATCTCACGTATGAAGTCCATCCTGTATGATGGAATAAGACAGAGAAACATAGTTAACTATTGTTCCCACTGCGTAACTATCAAACAGAATAGTACAGCAGCACACTTCTGGTGTTCCCACAGCGTAACTATCAAACAGAATAGTACAGCAGCACACTGCTGGTGTTCCCACAGAGTAACTATCAAACAGAATAGTACAGCAGCACACTGCTGGTGTTCCCACAGAGTAACTATCAAACAGAATAGTACAGCAGCACACTGCTGGTGTTCCCACTGTGTAACTATCAAACAGAATAGTACAGCAGCACACTGCTGGTGTTCCCACTGAGGGACTGACCACCTAAAAACTAAGTCTTCAAGAGTGATGGACTGATTACATGGTGTTTACACCTCTACTGCTTCTGCTGCCTCTGTATTCGACTGAAGAAGCCTACTGTGTAGGCGAAACATTTCGGAATAAAGATACCTAAGTGTTGCACATGTTTCTAGTGCAGGCTAGACCACTAACAGCGACCATCATCGTCTTGTTCTAGATTACTTTAAGTTTATTAAGAGTAACGCTACTTAAAGTTATGTGTACCGGATAATGAGTGGTGGGAGAGGGATGTACAGTGAGTGGTGGGAGAGGGATGTACAGTGAGTGGTGTGAGAGGGATGTACAGTGAGTGGTGGGAGAGGGATGTACAGTGAGTGGTGGGAGAGGGATGTACAGTGAGTGGTGGGAGAGGGATGTACAGTGAGTGGTGGAGAGGGATGTACAGTGAGTGGTGGGAGAGGGATGTACAGTGAGTGGTGGGAGAGGGATGTACAGTGAGTGGTGGGAGAGGGATGTACAGTGAGTGGTGGAGAGAGATGTACAGTGAGTGGTGGGAGAGGGATGTACAGTGAGTGGTGGGAGAGGATGTACAGTGAGTGGTGGGAGAGGATGTACAGTGAGTGGTGGAGAGGGATGTACAGTGAGTGGTGTGAGAGGATGTACAGTGAGTGGTGGAGAGGGATGTACAGTGAGTGGTGGAGAGGGATGTACAGTGATGGTGGGAGAGGATGTACAGTGAGTGGTGGGAGAGGATGTACAGTGAGTGGTGAGAGGGATGTACAGTGAGTGGTGGGAGAGGGATGTACAGTGAGTGGTAGGAGAGAGGATGTACAGTGAGTGGTGGAGAGGATGTACAGTGAGTGGTGTGAGAGGATGTACAGTGAGTGGTGGAGGGTATGTACAGTGAGTGGTGGGAGAGGGATGTACAGTGAGTGGTGGGAGAGGATGTACAGTGAGTGGTGGAGAGGGATGTACAGTGAGTGGTGGGAGAGGGATGTACAGTGATGGTGGGAGAGGATGTACAGTGAGTGGTGGAGAGGATGTACAGTGAGTGGTGGGAGAGGGATGTACAGTGAGTGGTGGAGAGGATGTACAGTGAGTGGTGAGAGGGATGTACAGTGAGTGGTAGGAGAGGGATGTACAGTGATGGTGGAGAGGGATGTACAGTGAGTGGTGTGAGAGGGATGTACAGTGAGTGGTGTGAAGGAGTAGTACAGTGAGTGGTGGAGAGGATGTACAGTGAGTGGTGGGAGAGGATGTACAGTGAGTGGTGGAGAGGGATGTACAGTGAATGGTGGGAGAGGATGTACAGTGAGTGTGTGAGAGGATGTACTAGTTGAGTACGTGAGTGTGGAGAGGATGTACAGTGAGTGGTGGAGAGGATGTACAGTGAGTGGTGTGAGAGGATGTACAGTGAGTGGTGGGAGAGGATGTACAGTGATGGTGGAGAGGATGTACAGTGAGGTGGTGGAGGGATGTACAGTGAGTGGTGAGAGGATGTACAGTGAGTGGTGGAGAGGATGTACAGTGAGTGGTGTAGGGATGTACATGATGTGGAGGATGTACAGTGAGTGGTGGAGAGGATGTACTAGTGAGTGAGTAGGGAGAGGATTTGTTAACAGCATGAAACATTGAAGATTGTCACCATGAAGGTATATACACTAATTTGAGAGATGTCACAGCCTAGAGCTTGAGTCCAAGGAAGGAGAGGGATTCCAGTACATTTGAAGTTCTGCCTCAGCATAACACTCCTATGTGAAGGTTACTACCTCAGCACTAACACTCTTGAAGGTTACTATCTCAGCACTAACACTACTTGAAGGTTACTACCTCAGCACTAACACTCTTGAAGGTTACTACCTCAGCACTAACACTCTTGAAGGTTACTATCTCAGCATAACACTACTTGAAGGTTACTACCTCAGCACTAACACTACTTGAAGGTTACTACCTCAGCACTAACACTCCTTGAAGGTTACTACTCAGCACTAACACTACTTGAAGGTTACTACCTCAGCACTAACACTACTTGAAGGTTACTACCTCAGCACTAACACTACTTGAAGGTTACTACCTCAGCACTAACACTCCTTGAAGGTTACTACCTCAGCACTAACACTCCTTGAAGGTTACTACCTCAGCACTAACACTACTTGAAGGTTACTACCTCAGCACTAACACTACTTGAAGGTTACTACCTCAGCACTAACACTACTTGAAGGTTACTACCTCAGCACTAACACTCCTTGAAGGTTACTATCTCAGCACTAACACTACTTGAAGGTTACTACCTCAGCACTAACACTACTTGAAGGTTACTACCTCAGCACTAACACTCCTTGAAGGTTACTACCTCAGCACTAACACTCCTTGAAGGTTACTATCTCAGCACTAACACTACTTGAAGGTTACTATCTCAGCACTAACACTACTTGAAGGTTACTACCTCAGCACTAACACTCTTGAAGGTTACTACTCAGCATAACACTCCTTGAAGGTTACTATCTCAGCACTAACACTACTTGAAGGTTACTACCTCAGCACTAACACTACTTGAAGGTTACTACCTCAGCACTAACACTCCTTGAAGGTTACTACCTCAGCACTAACACTACTTGAAGGTTACTATCTCAGCACTAACACTACTTGAAGGTTACTATCTCAGCACTAACACTACTTGAAGGTTACTACCTCAGCACTAACACTCCTTGAAGGTTACTACCTCAGCACTAACACTCCTTGAAGGTTACTATCTCAGCACTAACACTACTTGAAGGTTACTACCTCAGCACTAACACTACTTGAAGGTTACTATCTCAGCACTAACACTACTTGAAGGTTACTATCTCAGCACTAACACTACTTGAAGGTTACTATCTCAGCACTAACACTACTTGAAGGTTACTACCTCAGCACTAACACTCCTTGAAGGTTACTACCTCAGCACTAACACTACTTGAAGGTTACTATCTCAGCACTAACACTACTTGAAGGTTACTATCTCAGCACTAACACTACTTGAAGGTTACTATCTCAGCACTAACACTACTTGAAGGTTACTATCTCAGCACTAACACTACTTGAAGGTTACTATCTCAGCACTAACACTACTTGAAGGTTACTACTCAGCACTAACACTACTTGAAGGTTACTATCTCAGCTACTTGAAGGTTACTACTCCTCACTACTTGAAGGTTACTACCTCAGCACTAACACTACTTGAAGGTTACTATCTCAGCACTAACACTACTTGAAGGTTACTATCTCAGAACACTCTTGAAGGTTACTATCTCAGCACTAACACTGAAGGTTACTATCTCAGCACTAACACTACTTGAAGGTTACTATCTCAGCACTAACACTACTTGAAGGTTACTATCTCAGCACTAACACTCTGGGTTACTCTCACCACACTACTTGAAGGTTACTACCTCAGCACTAACACTCCTTGAAGGTTACTATCTCAGCACCAACACTACTTGAAGGTTACTATCTCAGCACTAACACTACTTGAAGGTTACTATCTCAGCACTAACACTACTTGAAGGTTACTACCTCAGCACTAACACTACTTGAAGGTTACTATCTCAGCACTAACACTACTTGAAGGTTACTACCTCAGCACTAACACTACTTGAAGGTTACTATCTCAGCACCAACACTACTTGAAGGTTACTATCTCAGCACTAACACTACTTGAAGGTTACTACCTCAGCACTAACACTACTTGAAGGTTACTACCTCAGCACTAACACTACTTGAAGGTTACTACCTCAGCACTAACACTACTTGAGGTTACTACTCAGCACTAACACTACTTGAAGGTTACTATCTCAGCACTAACACTACTTGAAGTTTACTACCTCAGCACTAACACTACTTGAAGGTTACTATCTCAGCACTAACACTACTTGAAGGTTACTATCTCAGCACCAACACTCCTTGAAGGTTACTATCTCAGCACTAACACTACTTGAAGGTTACTACCTCAGCACTAACACTACTTGAAGGTTACTATCTCAGCACTAACACTACTTGAAGGTTACTATCTCAGCACCAACACTACTTGAAGGTTACTACCTCAGCACTAACACTACTTGAAGGTTACTACTCAGCACAACACTCCTTGAAGGTTACTATCTCAGCACTAACACTCTTCGAAGGTTACTTCTCAGTCACAACATTAGCTTGAAGGTTATACTCAGCACTAACACTACTTAAGGTACTATCTAGACAACACTTTGAAGGTTACACTCGCCAACACTCTTGAAGGACATCCCACTAACACTACTAAGCATTAGACTTATTTGGGTTACTATCTCAGCTAACATGAAGGTTACACTCGCACTAACACTATTGAGGTTACTCAGCACAACTACTGTGAAGGTTACCCACATAACACACTTAAAGGTTATAAGCACTACTCTGTTCCTAAGGGTAGTAATCTAGACTCCTCCTATGAGTCACACATGGTCTTGTAAGTTATGGAGCTCCCCTAACTAAGAATACAAATACAGAAGGAGCCCACTTATACAGCAGGTAAGGTTCCGGGCTACTGTTGTAAAGGAGGGGCCCCACTTATACAGCAGGTTGGGTTCTGGGCTACTGTTGTAAAGGAGGGGCCCACTTATACAGCAGGTTAGGTTATGGGCTACTGCTGTAAAGGAGGGGCCCACTTATACAGCAGGTTAGGTTATGGGCTACTGCTGTAAAGGAGGGGCCCACTTATACAGCAGGTTAGGTTCCCGGCTACTGCTGTAAAGCATAAATCGCTGTAAAGTGAAACTTTTTTTTTTACTTTCAAATGCGTATAAACTTCTGATAAATAACAAAAAAGGCACAATACCGTGACTGGAACAATACACACACAACCCGCACATAGAAAAGAGGAGCTTACGACGACGTTTCGGTCCGACTTGGACTTTGTAAATGGTCAAGTCGGATCGAAACGTCGTCGTAGGCTCCACTTTTCTATGTGCGGGTTGAGTGTGTAAACTCCTGATAACATGTTTACACTATCATATATTGAGTGAGCAATAGAAATAGGCCTAAAAAACGCATATACATTGTACACATTACTTACCTTATTTTCGTAGTTAGCTCATAGCGGGTTGTGAATATATTTATTGTGGGAAGTCTGAATAAATGAAGAATGGGTATAACTGAAAAATGCTGCATTAGCGAAACGCCGTAATTATAAGCGCTGTAAAGCGGGGCACTCCCGTATCCACCTATTTATGCAAATACTCACATGTTACAATAAACATCCACTTACCTAAACACACACTCGAAAGCCTAAACATATGTGCATAGTTACACATAAATCCCACATAGGTGGGCGAAACACACCTCAAAGACACGTCTTGACTTTGAGAATCAAAGTCAAAGGAGGTAATATTTTGCGCAGTATAGTAATGGCCTCTTAGGTTGGTCCTCTTCAGAGGATAAGGTCCCGTGGACTCGGGATTATCCTGCGTCTCAATGATCCTTGCCAATGAACACTTCGGCATGCGGTTTATCTATGACGCATAAAATGCGTCAATACCACAGCAGAACATGCGTCAGCGAGCGTCAGCAACTTAAGGTAACTGAGCTGCGCACATGGAAAAAAAGACTGGTGTGTCAGGAACAAATGTGAAGAGTTGAAGACACTTGTATCATCTGATAGGAGAAACAGCTGACTTGGGTGGAAGAACCGGTCAAGTGGGTTTTGTGGGTTAGTGGGTGGGTGAGTAGTTTGGGATGGGTTAGTTTGGAATTGGTTAGTGGGTTGATTAGTAGTTTGGGGTGGGTTAGTGGGTTTAGTAGTAGTTTGGAGTGGGTTAGTGGGTTTAGTAGTAGTTTGGAGTTGGTTAGTGGGTTGATTAGTAGTTTGGAGTGGGTTAGTGGGTTTAGTAGTAGTTTGGAGTGGGTTAGTGGGTTTAGTAGTAGTTTGGGGTAGGTTAGTGGGTTGGCTAGTATTTTGGATGGGTTGGTTAATGGGTTGGTTAGTAGTTTGTGGTGGGTTAGTGGGTTGGTTAGTATTTTGGGTGGGTTGGTTAGTGGTTTGGGGTGGGTTAGTGGGTTGGTTAGTAGTTTGGGGTTGGGTTAGTGGGTTGGTTAGTAGTTTGGGTGGGTTAGTAGTTTAGGGTGGGTTGGTAGTGGGGTGGGCGAGTGATTTAAATCTTTTATCCGACATTATTATCCTGGAGTCTACCTGGAGAGAATTCCAGGGGTCAATGCCCCCGCGGCCCGGTCTGTGACCAGGCCTCCTGTTGGACCACAGCCTGATCAACCAGGCTGTTACTGCTGGCCGCACGCAGTCCAACGTACGAACCACAGCCCGGCTGATCAGGTACCGACTTTAGGTGCCTGTCCAGTGCCTGCTTGAAGACAGCCAGGGGTTTGTTGGTAATCCCCCTGATGTATGCTGAGAGGCAGTTGAACAATCTTAGGCCCCTGACACTTATTGTGTTTTCCCTCAACGTGCTAGTGGCACCCCTGCTCTTCATTGGGGGGATGTTACATCGCCTGCCGAGTCTTTTGCTTTCGTAGGGAGTGATTTTTGTGTGCAAGTTTGGTACTAAGCCCTCGAGAATTTTCCATGTGTATATAATAATGTATCTCTCCCGCCTGCGTTCTAGAGAGTACAGGTTTAGGAACTTCAAGCGTTCCCAGTAGTTGAGGTGGTTTATCGCACTTATACGTGCGGTGAAGGTTCTCTGCACATTTTCAAGGTCAGCAATTTCACCCGCCTTGAAAGGTGCAGTTAGTGTGCAGCAATATTCCAGCCTAGATAGAACAAGCGATCTGTAAAGTGTCAACATGGGCTTGGCATCCCTGGTTTTGAAGGTTCTCATTATCCATCCTGTCATTTTTCGAGCAGATGCAATTGCTACTTTGTTATGGTCCTTGCAGGTGAGATCCTCTGACATGATTACTCCCAGGTCTTTGACATTAGTTTTTCGCTCTATTGTGTGGTTGGAATTAGTTTTGTACTCCGATGAGATTTTAATTTCTTCACGTTTTCCGTATCTTAGTAATTGAAATTTCTCATCATTGAACTTCATATTGTTTTATGCAGCCCATTTAAAGATTTGGTTTATGTCTGCTTGGAGTCTTGCAGTGTCTTCAACGGTGGACACTGTCCATACAAATCCCGTGCAGAGAACCAACCAGATAAACAGACCAGTATAAGAGAAGCACTGCTCAATTGTGCATGACAATTAACCAGTTGCTTGCTTTAACCAAGCCACAACCTGGAACACACGTACGTCAAGACGAGGCAGGAAGCAAACAAACAAGCAAGACTGATAACCAGAGGGAAGTTGGCAAATCCCATGACAAGTGTATGGGAGAAAAATCCCGTCCTATAACAGTAGTAGTAGATTTATCATACAGTAAACAAACCACGGTACGGGTGGGGTTTGAACTCGCGGCAAGCGAGTCGTAAAACTCCAGGTCAGCGCATAAGGAGTTGCTGATACAGTCAACTTCCAACCAGTACCAACAACCACGTCAATCGCAAACACTTGAGGATCTCCAGTTCCGAACAGTTTCGCCTGGCCAGCAGGCTTCCTCAGTAGGATACTGAGGTGACTAATATAAGGAGTGTGAGAAATGGAGATTAAGATATTCACTTCTTTTTCCTTGATAGAAGGTGTTCAGTGCCATAATGTTCACTCTTTAGTTCAATATCACCTGAAGAGGGTCTCTAGTTACACAGAAAACATTCTCGTTGTTTCTATAGGTTTTTCATTATATATATATATATATATATATATATATATATATATATATATATATATATATATATATATAGGAGGTACCACCTCTAGAACTTCACTGGGGACCCTCATATATATATATATATATATATATATATATATATATATATATATATATATATATATATATATATATATATAAACTAGGTGGCTAACTTAACGTTTATGTCCCTCACTCCTACCTACGTTATACCTCCCTCAGTCCGTTTATATGTTACCCTCATCTTTCTTCCCACCTCCTTACCAAGACTACGGTCAACACATTCCACTGGGGCGTGTGAACCAGTGGGTGGGAAGGTGTGGGTGGGTGGGTTTTGAGGGTTGGTTACTACTGGGTGGGAGGACTGCGTGGGTGGAACGAGTGAGGTACGACTGAGTTGGGGGGAGGGGAGGTAGTAACCGATGAGAGGGATTAATGAGTGGGGGAAGTGAATGACTAATTCACTGACTGGGTAAGGAAGACAATGAATAACAAAGACAATAATAAAGGAGTAAAATAATAAATAAACAAGAGAAAAACAACGAGTAACTGAGTAAGACACTGAGTAACCAAGAGTCTTCACTCTTGGTTACTTAATGGACAACTGGACCAAAAAAATGGTCAAGGGTGTTGTTCCCATGAATTAGAGAACCTTCAGTGTTGTTGTTGTACCACAGGTGGACTAAAAACACACACCTTTATGCAGTGGTCCATACCTTCATGCAGGTGTGGGCCACTGCCAAGTGTCTGACACACACACACACACACACATATGAGCTGTGACTCGACCCCTGCAACCACAACTAGGTGAGTACACACACACAAAGTGGATGAAATGATGGAATACATGATCACAAAATGTAAAGAGGAGGAGAGGAGAGGTTCATATCTAAGGGCAACAGAATCAATGAGAAGACCAGAACGAGCCCTTGGTTCACCTAAAGTTATAGAGAGGCCAAAACTAAGTGCACTAGAGAATGGAAAAAGAATAGAAGACAATGGACCAGGGAAAATAAGGAGATTAGCTAAAGAGCCAGAAATGAATATGCCAAATCTGACCCAAAGCTGTTGTATAGCCACATCAGGAGGAAAACAACAGTCAAGGACCAGGTAATCAAGCTGATGAATGAGGGGCGATCACAAGAAACGACAAAGAAGTATGCGAAGAGCTAAACACGAGATTTATGGAGGTATTTTCAGTGGAGACAGACTGGACTACAGTAAACCAGAATGGTAGGGTACACCAACAAGTGCTGGACACACTACACATAACCGAGGAGGAGGGAAGAGGCTCTTCCTAAGTGAACTAGATACCTTAAAGGCGGTGAGACAGGACAACATCTCTACGTGGGTCCTGATTGAGGGAGCAGAGGCGCTGTGTGTGCCACTAACAACAATTTTCAACACATTTATCGAAATTGGGCAAATACCTGAGGTATGGAAGACAGCAAATGTAGTCCCAATCTTTAAGAAATGAGAGAGGCAGGTGGCATTAAACTACAGAACAGTGTCACTGACATGTATTGTATGCAAAGTCATAGAGAAGCTTATCAGGAAAAGACTGGAGGAGCACCTAAAAAGAAATGCTTATACACGATATAACCAGCACGCTTCAGGGAGGGGAAATACTGTGTCACAATCCTACTGGAGTTTTACGACAAGGTGACAAAAGTAAGGCAGGAGAGAGAGGGGTGGGTAGACTGCATTTTTGTGGACTGTACGAAGACTTTCGACACAGTTTCGCACAAGAGATTAGTATAAAAGCTAGAAGAGCAGGCAGGAATAACAGGAAAGTCATTGCAATGAATCAGAAAACAACAAGTGATGGTACATGACGAGGTGTCAGAGTGGGCGCCTGTGACGAGCGGGATTCCATAAGGGTCAGTCCAAGGTCCGGTGCTGTTTCTGTTATACGTGAATGACATGACGGAAGGGATAGGTTCAGAGGTGTCCCTGTTTGAAAACGATGTGAAGCTAATGCGGAGAATTCAACTGGATGAGGATCAGGCAGGACTACAAAGGGATCTGGACAGGTTGCAAGCCTGCTCCAACAACTGACTCCTAGAGATTAACTCCACCAAGTGCGTTGTCATGAAGATTGGGGAAGGTCAAAAAGATCGGAGACAGAGTACAGGCTAGAGAACCAAAGACTGCAAACTTCACTCAAGGAAAAAGATCTTGGGGTGAGTATAATACCAAGCACATATGAGGCGCACATCAACCAAATAACTGCTGCAGCATACGGGCGCCTGGTAAACCTAAGAATAGCATTTCAACACCTTAGCAAGTAATCGTTCAAGACTCTGTACACCGTGTACGTCAAGCCCATATTGGAGTATGCAGCATCAGTATGGAACCCACACCTGGTCAAACAGGTCACGAAATTAGAGAAAGTGCGAAGGTTTGCAACAAGACTAGTCCCGGAGGCGAGGTTAAGGAAAATCGACCTGACGACACTGTCAGCCAGCCAGCTAGCTAGATAGCCAGCCAGCCAGCCAGCTAGCTAGATAGCCAGCCAGCCAGCTAGCTAGATAGCCAGCCAGCCAGCTAGCTAGATAGCCAGCCAGCCAGTTAGCCAGCCAGCCAGCTAGCCAAACGTTCACACATCCTCAGGATATTCTTCAGTTTTCCTTGCTGGCTTACAGAATTTCCTATTTTTGTCCTGGTTTCATTGTGTTTTTCATTTGTGTGAAGGAAGACAGACACACTAATGTGGCGTCCAATTCATTATAAGAAAGAAGGAACACTGCAGCAGGCCTACTGGCCCATGCCAGAGTAACTGTATTTATGTGTACCTGTACCCAAATAAATTTACTTACGTCAAGTACCAACTACTGTTATGAAACTATTATTATTATTATTATTATTATTATTATTATTACTTATAATAATAATATCAGTAATAATAATAATATTATTATTATTATTTTGCTATTATTTTGTTGTTGTTGTTGCTGTTGTTGTTACGGATGTTGTTGCTGTCAATGATGCTATTGTTGTTGTTGTTCGTGTTGTTGTTGTTGATGTCGTTGTTACTGCGTAATTTATTCTATAACTTATCTCTCTAAGTAGTACAGAGATTTAACCCTATCATGTGTAGGTTCAGATTCCACGTCTGGAGTCATTTGTAGGTTCAGATTCCCCGTCTGGAGTCATTTGTAGGTTCAGATTCCACGTCTGGAATCATGTGTAGGTTCATATTCCACGCCTGGAGTCACCTTTAGGTCAGATTCCACGTCTGGAGTCACCTTTAGGTCAGATTCCACGCCTGGAGTCATGTGTAGGGTGAGATTCCAAGTCTGGAATCATGTGTAGGTTCATATTCCACGCCTGGAGTCACCTTTAGGTCAGATTCCACGTCTGGAGTCATGTGTAGGGTGAGATTCCAAGTCTGGAATCATGTGTAGGTTCATATTCCACGCCTGGAGTCACCTTTAGGTCAGATTCCACGCCTGGAGTCACCTTTAGGTCAGATTCCACGCCTGGAGTCACCTTTAGGTCAGATTCCACGCCTGGAGTCACGAGACTCAGAGTAAAGTCACGTTAGTAGTGCCAGTTGAGTTGTGTTGATCCACTTATCAAGCAGAAAGTCAGCCTGAATGCTCTATCCAGGGATCCCCTAATCTGCGGCCCGCGGGCCACATGTGGCCCTTCTAGGAAATGGATGCGGCCCTCTCATGAAACTATGAGTTCACTTTCACGTAGGTTGCACACTGCACAGTGTCAACACAACAGTGCGGCCGCCATCATCACACATTTGACCATCAATTGCGGCAGACTTGTGTAGGAAGGTTGAGGTCCAGCGCCACTCTACATTCTATGAGATTCCCCCTCCCCCCATCCCCCTCCCCCTCCCCCCACAAAAAAAAGTGTAACTCGAGTAGACTTTTTCATTATTATTATTATTGTTGTTGTTGTTGTTGTTGTATTGTGCATCAAGCCACACGAACGTGTATCGATAGGTGTGTGTGTGTACTTAACTATATGTAATTGCAGGGGTCGATTCACAGCTCCTGGCCCCGCCTCTTCGTTGGGTCGCTACTAGGTTCACTCTCTCTTCTGGCTTCTAGAGCCTTATCGTATCTCTTCTTGAAGCTATGAATGGATCCTTTCCTCTACCGCTTCATTCTTCAGGTCGTTCTACTTCCTGACTACTCTAAGGCTGAAGAAATACTTCCTAACATCCCAGTGACCCATCTGTGTTTTCAACTAATCGTTGTACCCTCGTGTTCCTGTTTCCCATCTGTCTAATTATCTGTCCCTATTCACACTATCAATACCTCTCAGTACTTTATATGTCGTTATCATATCCCCCCTGTGAAATCAGGTTGAGTTCCTTTAAACTCCAGTAGCCGCTTATCAGACCAGATCCATTTGTAGCCTTTCATGATGCTCATCTACATTTGCAAACAAGAGACACCTCTGACTCTCTCCCTTCCTCATATTCACGTATACAACAGCACCTGTTCTAGTGGTGATCCTTGTGGAACCCCACTCGTCACATGCACCCCCTTCAGACACCCCTTCACAGACCATCATTCGTTTCCTTCCTATCAGGTATGCCTTGATACATTGTAGTGGTATTCCTGTTATTCTTGGCTGCTCCTCTAGCTCTTGTACCTGTCTCTTGCGCGGTATTTTATGAAAAACCTTCTTACAGTCCAAGAAAATGCAATCTACGCATCCCTCTCTCTCTTGTCTCACTTCTCTTACTGTACTCACCTAATTGTGGTTGCAGGCGTGGTGGCTAAAGCTCTCGCTTCACACGGTGGTGTCAGGGTTCGATTCCCGGCGAGGGTAGAAACATTGGGCGTGTTTCCTTACACCGGTTGTCCATGTTCACCCATCAGTAAAATAGGTATCTGGGTGTTAGTCGACTGGTGTGGGTCGCATCCTGGGGACAAAATTTACCTAATTTGCCCGAAATGCTCTACATAACAAGGGGCTTTCTATATAGTAGTATGTCACTGATATCAGCTAGGCCTGTATACCTTGTACATGTACTTGTAGAAATAAAGATATATTATAGCTCCTGGCCCCGGTTCTTCACTGGTCGCCACTAGGTCCCCTCTCTCCTTGCTTCGTGAGCTTTATCATACCTCTTCTTAAAGCTATGCACTGTGTATGTACAAAGGGGTGAAGGTGTGTAGGGCACATGTGTGGGCAGGATGCAGGTGTGAGTGTGGGGGGGAAGGTTCGTGTGGGGCACATGTGTGGGCAGGATGCAGGTGTGAGTGTGGGGGAAGGTTCGTGTGGGGAAGGTAGGGGAAGGGGGTCAGCAAACAGCAACACGTCAGCGGACGTTACAGCCAGGAAAACTTTCCAACAAACCCACCATCTTGAGTGAGATAGAGCGAGAGAAGTGTGTGAGTGAAGGGTAAACCCGTGGCAGAGTGTCCCGCCTCTCTCTCTCTCTCTTATCTCACTCAGATGATATTGTTCTCCAAACCACCACAGCTTCTAACCGTTACTCTACTCTCTCTCTCATATATATATATATATATATATATATATATATATATATATATATATATATATATATATATATATATATATATATATATATATATATATATAATGTGTGTAAAAGAACATAAGAACATAAGAAAGAAGGAACACTGCAGCAGGCCTACTGGCCCATGCGAGGCATGTCCAAGTCTCCCACCGGCTTAAGCCAATGCCCCGACCCAGCCAGGTCAGGTTACATTCACTTAAGGAAGGAGCACGGCATCTGACCTAGTAGCACAAGCTAGTCAGGACCAACTCACACCCACCCGCACCCACTCATATATTTATCTAGTCTATTTTTAAAACTACACAACGTTGTAGCCTCTATAACTGTAATCGGGAGTTTGTTCCACTCATCGACAACTCCATTACCAAACCAATGCTTTCCTATATCCTTCCTGAATCTGAATTTATCCAACTTAAAACCATTGCTGCGAGTCCTGTCAATACTAGATATTTTTAGCACGCTATTTACATCCCCTTTATTTATTCCTGTTTTCCATTTATACACCTCAATCATATCCCCCCTAATTCTACGCCTTTCTAGTAGAATTAACAATATTACAGTCATTTGCATGAATCGACTCACGAAATCGTAATGACACGATTGCAAACAAACCATACCACGGGTGGGGTTCGAACCAGCGGTCAGAGTGTCTCAAAACTCCAGACCGTCGCGTAAGCCACTGGGCCAGCTAGCTTCAATAAGATTCATCCAACTAGGTATATTTCTACACCATAGGAAGGTTAGCATAGGCACCACTGTGTCCACAAATGCAAGTTTTTACAGACGAATCTCCCGCTAGCATGGCCGTGACGAACTCTAGCTCAAGTCCCCCTCAAAGCCGTCAACATGACTCACGAAATCGTAATGACACGATTGCAAACAAACCATACCACGGGTGTTGTTCGAACCCGCGGTCAGAGAGTCTCAAAACTCCAGACCGTCGCGTAAGCCACTGGGCCAGCTAGCTTCAATAAGATTCATCCAACTTCCTATGGTGTAGAAATATACCTAGTTGGATGAATCTTATTGAAGCTAGCTGGCCCAGTGGCTTACGCGACGGTCTGGAGTTTTGAGACTCTCTGACCGCGGGTTCGAACCCCACCCGTGGTATGGTTTATTTGCATGAATGCCTTAACTAGCATATATGTGACCAGTATGTTGCACCAACATAACCAACACATAATTCTGTCAACATTTTATTTGTATCAAAAACATACATGTACTGAACATACAGAAAAATATTTACCTAAGTGGTAGATAGAACCTAAGTAGTAGATAGAACCTAAGTGGTAGATAGTAGAGTGAACCTAAGTAGTAGATAGAACCTAAGTGGTAGATAGTAGAGTGAACCTAATTGGTAGATAGTAAAGTGAACCTAATTGGTAGATAGTAGAGTGAACCTAAGTGGTAGATAGTAGAGTGAACCTAATTGGTAGATAAGAGTAACCTAATTGGTAGATAAGAGTAACCTAATTGGTAGATAGTAGAGTGAGCCTAAGTGGTAGAGTGAACCTAAGTAGTAGATAGTAGAGTGAACCTAATTGGTAGATAGTAGAGCCTAATTAGTAGATAGTAGAGTGAACCTAATTAGTAGATAGTAGAGTGAACCTAATTGATAGATAGTAGTGAACCTAATTGATAGATAGTAGATTGAACCTAATTGGTAGATAGAGTGAACCTAATTGGTAGATAGTAGTGAACCTAATTGGTAGATAGTAGTGAACCTAAGTGGTAGATAGCAGAGTGAACCTAAGTGGTAGATGGTAATGAACCTAATTGGTAGATAGTAGAGTGAACCTAATTGGTAGATAGTAGATTGAACCTAATTGGTAGATAGTAAAGTGCACCTAAGTGGTGGATAGTAAAGTGCACCTAAGTGGTGAATAGTAGAGTGCATCTAAGTGGTGAATAGTAGAGTGCATCTAAGTGGTGAATAGTAGAGTGAACCTAATTGGTAGATAGTAACTAGTACATAGCAGAGTGCAGGTAACTGGTACATTGCAGTGCAGGTAACTGGTACATAGCAGAGTGCAGGTAACTGGTACATAGCAGAGTACAGGTAGCTGGTACAAAGCAGTGCAGGTAATTGGTACAGGTAACTGGTACATAGCAGAGTGCAGGTAATTGGTACAGGTAACTGGTACATAGCAGAGTGCAGGTAATTGGTACAGGTAACTGGTATATAATATAAACCGAGGAAATATCTGGAGGTAAGGCACCAGGAACTTCCACGAAGAAGAATATTCCTCACACACTGAGGTAACATTATCTTTTCCCAGCACCTACACGACGTAACTCAGGAGACCTGATATTCTCACGGCCTAGTTGAGGCCTACCAGCTCAGGCTGACACATTTCATCACTTCACGCAACTCAAAATAGAGTGGGAACACCTGCACACTGCAAGTGTTCTCACTCTGCAGCTATATTGAAGAATATAGCTGTAGCACTGACTGCTGCAGCTCTAGTAACACACGCAACAACAGTGGTCAGCAACTAGAGAAATTATCACACAACAACAGTGGTCAGCAACTATAGTAAACAACAGTGGTCAGCAGCTCTTCATCTGACACAATAATTGAGTTAATTACTGTCAGTGAGGAGAGTCTACCACAGAACTTGCCGACGCTACACATTAAAACCTTCATAAACACTCTGACAAAAACTGTCCACTAATTACGTTAATTGGTCCACTACTACCCCCCCCCATCCTCTAACCAGGTCAGGTTTATATGTAAAAATGTCTATGTTTACAATATATATATATATATATATATATATATATATATATATATATATATATATATATATATATATATATTGTAAACTTTAAACTTATCTAAAATATATTTAGTTGGATTAGGCTATATTAAACTGCGCTTGTTATAATAAGGTTAGGTAAGCTTTCTAAGGTTCTTTTAGTAAAAAAATATTAATTTTTACATTAACGAACAAAATATATCTTTAAACGTATAAGAGAATTTTTTTTAGAAAATTACTTAATTTTAAATGAGTTCTTGCTAACTGACCAGTTTTACCTATTCGGCACGACATATAAAATAAGGAGCGGGACTGGAAGCCATGACGGGTGTCTTGAAACTCCGTGTCAACGCTTCTGTGATGTTTACAATCGTCTTATAAGGATCTGGAGACTTGTTTATTACAGCTTTCTTATGCTTACTGATAACAAATTTAACTTCCTCTGTTCGTAGCATAACTGCCAAGTAATAGTAATTCCAGTTGTCTTAGTTCTGTGTTTATTTACTTCTAGACATTTAGTAATATCCGTAGTGACTCTGGGTCATTCTTTTAACATTCTAACACCAAGTACAGTGTTAATCTTAACAATCTGATACTAGGAACACCAAGCTCCTTCCTCATATTAAGAACGTTGGTAAATTTACGACAGCCAAGAATAATTCTGAGGACTGTATTCTACATTAGTTTCGGAGAAAATTTTTTCCATCTGGGATGTGAAATTTGTTTCCCTTAGGTAATATAAACGCGGCGCAGCATGATCAATTAAGGATGTAGTCTATGAACATCATTCTAACTATTCTTAAACTATCACCGTAGTTGGGGACGTAGCCAGAAATAACTCTTGAGAGTAAGACACACGTGACATGTACAACAGTTGTGTATCTTTACTGATGAAACGTTTACAGAAGCCTACTGTGTAGGTGAAACGTTTCATCAATAAAGATACCTAACTGTTGTACATGTGTCTTAATGTCGGCATTTTACCATTTTCAACAACATCTCCGAGAACATTTAGCCTATTTTTGCATTTCTTATTTAGTTGTGTTATGATGGATTTATTGAAGGGTAACTCTACAAGAAGACACCAATAAGATTTAACTTGACGTAACTTACAGTGCTTATGATGATGATCGTTGCCATGTATGGTGGAAGATTTAAGTCATCTTCTGTTTCTGTTCCCTGGATCTGTGAGCAAACTCTCAATGGTGGTCAGTAAATCATCAAATTTTTGTGTGCCAGTAGCCTCGTAATTCTTACAGCAGTGATCGAGACAGTTAATAAAGTTATCTCTATGGTCTGAGCTGAGAATATATTTTGTCCCTTCTGTATTAGGCTTCACTCTTGGAAATATAATTGACAGCTGTGAGTCTTGGAAAGCGATTGGTTAGAAGATCAACATTAACAAAGCCACGTATCGTATATAATGCATTCTGTGAACAGGCCTAATATTCCGCCATATATGTGAATAGGCTCAGCAGTGCCCACAATAATAACATTATCATGCTCATTTAGAAATACTACTAGTTCAGTGCCACTGGTGTTACTACTAGTTCAGTGCCACTGGTGTTACTACTAGTTCAGTGCCACTGGTGTTACTACTAGTTCAGTGCCACTGGTGTTAGTTACAGACACTCCAATATTCTCACATCTGGCATTAGTCTCCAAGAATAAGTGCTTTTTCACTGTTGATATGATCTGGTAAAGCATCGTCTTGAAACTGATCAGCTGGGAGATAAAGATTAAAGATGCTGATGGAGAAGTTGCTTGCATAGTCTAACACAGTGATATTGCCTGCTTACTCCACCTTACACAGCTAGGAGTGCAAGCAGCAACTTCTCTCACGCAACAGTCAGTTGGCATTAAGTTATACGCTGCATATCCAGGCAACTTAGAGTGAGGTATACATATCCAGGCAACTTAGAGGGACGTACTTCAAACTTGTGGTCCACATTCTTGCAAACAAATGACATCAATATTCTTGGCTGCGGTGACATCAGTATTCTCGGATACACTGACATCAGTAATCTTGCCTACAGTCATATAAACCGGACAACAGCTTTCTGACGGAGGTAATCTTCAACGAGAAGACATCACGGAACGGGTGGGGTTCGAACGCATGGCGAGTGAGTCGTAAATCTCCACAGGTTCAAACCCCCATCCGTTCCGTGGTTTGTTGGCAATCGTGTTATGACGATGTTGTGAGTTCCATGAGATCTGTAATCTATCCGCTGTAGTAATTTATTGCTGCTACCTTGGCTTTGACGATGGTAAGGTTAGGTTGGATTAAGAACCAGTGTTAACAGTAAACCAGTGTTAACAGTGAACCAGTGTTAACAGCCTATGGGTCTTCATGGAATAAGACGTTAGCATCTGTCAAGGTCTCCCAGGTGTTGGTTCCCTGCGGTCTAGAGGATTCCCTGGGAGGGACTGGATCCTCAGGAAAGGACTCGGGTCTCAGTAAGGAACCGGGTCATTAGGAAAGGATTGGGTTCTCAGGAAAGGACTGGGTCCCCAGCCAGGCACTGGGTCCCCAGCCAGGCACTGGTTCCCCAGGGAAAGTGGGACTGGGGAAATCAGCTTTATCAACGCAATATCGAGGATGGGAGTGTCAAGCATCAATAACAGTGTATTTACACTTCTCTTACCACCACCTCTGCTGGATGCTGCGACCAGCCACACATCAAGCATAACCCACTGTGTTTATCCCACTATCTCTGTCACTTGCTTCCCACTGCATAACAACTACCCCCCTCCCCAGTCCCCTAACCCCGAATATAAGAACTGGACAGTCTCAGGGGAGCAACTTCTGAAAATGATCAACTTCTCCTATTCTCGAGACCCACGGATAAGTAAGATGAGAGAGGAACGAGAGATGAGTCTGGAGGGAGGTCTGTGAGAGAGAGTGAGACATGTATGAGACGCGGAGAGGTGCAACTGACTGTCACAAGATGGCTTGCCAATCAACATGCTCAGCTGGTGCGAGGTGTGGAGGGAGGTGGGAAAAGAGGCGCAGGTGGTAGGGGTGAGAAAGGTGGGGTGGTGTGGGGGTGAGAGAGGTGGGGGTGAGAGAATGATGAGAAAGAGGTGGGTGAGGGTTTGATAGGGAGGTAGATACCGTCGTAGATGATAGGTAGATCACAACAGAAGATAGGTGCATCACAATAGAAGACAGGTGGGTATCTAATTACCTAATAATGACAGAAAAATTAACTGGGCGCCTAACTGCCTAATGCCTGAAAAATTAGGTGGGCACCTAACTGCCTAATGATAACTAACAAATTAGGTGGATGCATCAGTGATATGGTCCGTGAAACACGGGCACCGTTAAGTCAGTCTGCACCTGCGTGTGTTTACATAAATCAGCTGATCGTAAGATGTCAACAAATTAAATGAGAGAGAGAGAGCATGGTGAATTCTGGGAAAAAATATCAGTTCTAAAATCTGTACTTATGTCTGCCTGGAAGTAAGACTGTAGTTATGTCTACCTGGGAGTAGACAAATTGGGTATAGGCTTGTCCAATCATTTAGACATACACAACCATTTAGACATAAAACAATCATTAAAACATAAAATCATTTAGATTTAACCTAAGCTAAGCCAATGAGGACAACGTAATTTATACCCATTGTTGGACCTTTACAAGATCACTGGTGGAAAGCAGGGAAGTGATAAATACGCTGAGAACTCAATAAGTGTAAAGGAACCACGACTCTTCAAAACCCTGCCTTCATGCATAAAGAAGATTACCAACCCCCTGGCTGTCTTCAAGAGGTAACTAGACAGATTCCCCAAAAACAGTTGCTGATGAGCCGGGTTGTGGTGCATACGTTGGATCAGGCCAGGAACCAGGAGGCCTGGTCTGGGACCAGGCAGGGGGATGCGGTGACCCCCGGAATCAGTTACAGGTACCTACAGGTAACTATAGGTACAGATAACCAGGTTCAACTATTAAGCCTACCAGACAGTTATTATACCACAAGACGGGTACTCACACACACATATATATATATATATATATATATATATATATATATATATATATATATATATATATATATATATATATATATATATATATATATATATATAATATATATATATATATAATATATATATATAAAATATATATATATATATATATATATATATATTCTGTAAACATGGAACGTTCAGAATTTGACGTTGTGTAATGCCTACAAAAACGAACGATGTAAATGCGAAAAACAGCGATTCATTATGAAACTTGAACGTAAGATAATGTACGAAACTTAAATAGAAAATATTACTGTTATTAACTCATATAAAAACGTAAAGAAAAGCGAAGGGGAAAAAAAAGAGGCCTCCCCCTTACCCCTCTCTCTCTAGTTCAGGGCCCCCTTCCTCTTCCCCCTCCCACCTCTTTTCCACTAGGTCAGGACTTCCCCGTCCCCCCTACCAGTACCTGTATAATTTCTGGTTCTCACGAGTACTTCCACAGACCTGAGAATGACGTGGGTGAGGGGGAGACGTGGGGGAGGGAGAGAAGTGAGGGAGGGGGAGTGTGTGGACGAGGAGAGTAAATGGAAAGAGAAAGATAGGGGGAGACGTGGGTAGCAGCACACTCGCAGTGTGCTGCTACACTTCTACATGATAGTTACACAGCGGGAACAAAAGCTAGCTAAGTTTGCCAGTCATATTCCATCACACAGGTTGACTTCTCCATCTCAACTCCGAGGGACTGAACACCTCTCAATCTCTACTTCAAACATCTTCAATACACTGGTCACCTCTATATCAAACTGAGGAAGTCTGCTGAGCTTCATCTGCCAGCAGTATATAAGCTCCATTTCCGCGAATATGCTGCAAATAAGAAATGGTTATAACTGACCATAATTTTTAAAGGGGTGGACCGGTAAGCCAGCGGAAGGCCTCGGTCAGATGACCAAAAGCTCCAACGGCGGGTCATCATCTGACTAAGACCCGCGTCAGGAAACACTTGTCCTGTTTCCTGACGAAATGTGCTGCACTTTTGTCAAGACTGATGGACTGGACACATCGACTCCAGGCTGAGGGACTGATTACCTCAAACTCCTCCTCTTATTCCACCTTCTGCATCGGACTAAAGAAGCCACTGTGTGGCGAAACGTTTCCAGAATAAAGATACCCAAATTTTGCCTATATTGTCTTTTTAATCTCTACGTGTTAGAAGTGATCAAGGTACCAGGACCGAAACGTTTTCTAATACATATATCCTAGTGTTTGCATACGTGTCTTTCTAAACCAAACGTTTCGCCTACACAGTAGGCTTCTTCAGTCAAATACAGATGCAGCAGTAGTAGTGAAATGAAGACGATATAATCAGTCCATCAACCTTGGAGAAATAGTATTTGAGGTGGTCAGTCCCTCAGTCTTGAAAGTTGGTGAAGACGACCGTAGTCTTCAAGACTACGGTGAAGACGACCGTAGTCTTCAAGACTACGGTGAAGACGACCGTAGTCTTCAAGACTACGGTGTTTTTCACTATCTTCAAAATCCGGATGTACTCCTGTTAACCCCTATGGGGCCTAGTTCCTAGGTCTTTCGTGTATCCAAGTGGTCTTGCGCTGCGCTCCACGGGATGGATATCAGGTGCACAATAAACTAGCCACTTCGGTGGCAAAATATAATATATCTAAACATGACTGAGGGACTGATTACCTCATCTTTTGTATATAGTTCTACAGTCTACATGTCCTTGTATTGATAAAGCCACTAGATAGTGAAACGTCTACAATAAAGACACCCAGATGTTGTACATGTGTCTAATTTCTTATTTTGTCGGTATTGTATACCATTTATGTACATTATTGTTGCTGCTCCACCTCCTCCATCACCACCTTCCCCTCTGTGACCATCACCACCTTCCCCTCCCCCACCATCACCACCTCCCCCTCCCTCACCATAACCACCTCCCCCTCCCCCACCATCACCACCTCCCCCTCCCCCACCATCACCACCTCCCCCTCCCTCACCATAACCACCTCCTCCACCCCCACCATCACCACATTGCCTCACCTCTCTTATAATAATAATTAAAAACTACGGGTCAGCTGACTCAGACGGCCTATGACGCCATCATAAGGGCTGGGGAAGGGGGATTAGGGGTTGAGGGAGGGAGGGGGAGAAGAATGGGGAGGTGGGGGCCGAGAGGAGCGGGGAGGGGGTGTAGTTCCCACGGTGAAGAGGGAAGATTAGCTGATAAGGCTCCCTGACATCACAACACTTCCCCTCCCCCTCATCCACCCCCTCCCCATTATCAACACTCTTCCCCTTCCCCTCCCTATAACCAACACCCCTCCCCTTCCCATCATTCACACCTTCCCATCACTAACACCCCTCCCCTCATCCACCCCTCCCGATCACCAACATCCCTCCTCTTCCTCTCATCAACACCCCTCCTTTTTTTCTTACCAACACCCCTCTCCCTCTCACCAACACCACTCTCCTTCCCCTCATCTACCCCTCCCCATCACCAACGCCCCTCCCCTTCATCTCACCAACACCCCTCCCTTCCCCTCATCTACCCCTCCCCATCACCAACGCCCCTCCCTTCCTCTCACCAACACCTCTCCCCTTCCCCTCATCTACCCCCTCCCCGTCTCCCCCAGCATCATAAGTCAACACTGGCTTGACCAGTGTGCATTTATTCACCCCACTGCTACCTACAAACCCCTCTGTAATCAGGTGAGGAGTCAGGTGAAGGACTTAGGTTCCGGGAGAGCAAACGCAGGTTCCCAGGCGTCTACTCACCTACCCACCCCTGCTCCTGCTCTCTCTGCTTCGTTAGGTTAAAAATGTCTCCTGACGCGCAGTGTGAGTCACCTGATGACCTGCTCAGTCATTTGTTGCCTCACACGTTAACTTCAAGGTGCCAAGAGCTGTTGTCCAACCTCAGCTCATTTCAAAACTTAGGATTCCCCAAAGTGGTAAATATTACCTATTTTTATGACATTATTATTTTCTATTATCTATTATTATTATATCTATTATTATCTATTATTATATCTATTATCTATTATTTAATTTATCTATATTATTATGTACTATATTATTATTATTATTATATTATCTATTATTATTATTGTTATTATTATTATTATTATTATCTATTATCATTATTATATTATCTATTATTATTATTGTCATTATTATTATTCGCAGTAAAGAACAAAAAGGCACAATATCGTGACTGGAACAACACACAAATAACCCGGACATAGGAAAGAGGAGCTTACCACGACGTTTCGGTCCGACTTGGACCATTTACAAGTGACCGAAACGTCGTAAGTCATTCTCTCTCCTCTCTCTCTCTCTCTCTCTCTCTCTCTCTCTCTCTTCTCTCTCTCTCTCTCTCTCTCTCTCTCTCTCTTACGTGTTAGTTATTTGTATATTGTTCGTAGTACTGCTAGTTAAAGTACTATTTTTCTATTTATAAGACTATTTTCCTATTATAAATGTTAGGGGTCGATACACTATCTGAAACTTCATGAAGGAGTCGATACACTATCTGAAACTTCATGAAGGCGTCGATACACTATCTGAAACTTCATGAAGAAGTCGATACACTATCTGAAACTTCATGAAGGCGTCGATACACTATCTGAAACTTCATGAAGGAGTCGATACACTATCTGAAACTTCATGAAGGAGTCGATACACTATCTGAAACTTCATGAAGGAGTCGATACACTATCTGAAACTTCATGAAGGAGTCGATACACTATCTGAAACTACATGAAGAAGTCGATACACTATCTGAAACTACATGAAGGAGTCGATACACTATCTGAAACTACATGAAGGAGTCGATACACTATCTGAAACTACATGAAGGAGTCGATACACTATCTGAAACTACATGAAGAAGTCGATACACTATCTGAAACTACATGAAGGAGTCGATACACTATCTGAAACTACATGAAGGGGCTGATGTACTATCTGACATAACATAAAAAAGGAGCACTGCAGCAGGCCTACTGGCCCATGCTAGGCAGGTCCAACTCTACACACTCTAAGATGCTGCCCACAACATTCCACTTACACCCTATATAATCAAAATGATTATAATTATAACCATAATTTTTAAAGGGGGTAGAGGGGTAAGCCAGGGGAAGGTCTCGGTCAGGTTTTCACCCCCAGTGAAAAGTAGTGGCGCCACTGGTACAGTAAGAGAAAACGCAATAAGTGTCCGGGGCCCAAGACTGTTCAACAGCCTCCCACCAGCCATAAGGGGTATTACCAGTAGACCCCTGGTTGTCTTCAAGAGGGAGCTGGACAGATACCTAAAGTCAGTGCCGGATCATCTGGGCTGTGGTTCGTACGCTGGACTGCGTGCGGCCAGCAGTAACAGCCTGGTTGATCAGGCCCTGATCCACCGGGAGGCCTGGTCGTGGACCGGGCCGCGGGGGCGTTGATCCCCGGAATGCCCTCCAGGTAGACTCCAGGTAGGTGACCAAAGGCTCCAGCTGCGGGTCATCATATGACTAAGACCCTCGTCAGGAAACACTTATAAATTAGACACATATGCAACACTTGGGTATCTTTATTGAGGAAACGTTTCGCCACACAGTGGCTTCATCAGTCCAATACAAAGCAGAAAAGTGTAAGGAGAGGATTTGAGGTAATCAGTCCCTCGGCCTGGAGTCGATGTGTTCAGTCCATCAATCTTGTAGAAAGTACAGCATAGAACCATAGAAGTGGCTTATATACTGTAGTCAGGTGAGGCGAAGCAGGAGGAGGCGGTGTTGCATATGTGTCTAATTTATAACTTGTCGGTTCTCTGAACCATTCATCTACGTCTTGTCGTGTTTACTGATTAACCGGGTACCTACAAGGACGCCATGGAAATAAGTCACTTTCTCTGACTTTCTTAGGTTATCTTAGGTAATTTACATACATGTTAAACTATGTATGACAAATGTACCTAAGTTTACCTGTACCTAAATAAACTTACTGCTAGGTGAACAGGGACACCAGGTGTAAGGAAATATACCAAACGTTTCCACCCATGATGGGGATCGAACCACGGACACTCAGTGTGAGATGTGTGCTACAGAACCACTGGGTATCAGTTGTTAACAACCAGTGTACCAATCCCATGTGATTTGTTCATCAAGATAGCCAGGTGTTGCACATGTGTCTTATTATAGTCAGGTGTTGCACATGTGTGTTATGCAAGGTGGAGTGTACTGAGGCTTGCCAGTGTAGATACTGAGCCAGGTGTGACCCTCACCTCTGTCACCTGACACCTGCACTGTGATGTCACCAGCACCACCTCCACCAGCTGGCTCAGGTGACTTCACCCGCCCACCTGTACTACCACCACCATCACGCCCACCTGTGCTACCACCACCATCACGCCCACCTGTACTACCACCACCATCACGCCCACCTGTACTACCACCACCATCACGCCCACCTGTACTACCACCACCATCACGCCCACCTGTACTACCACCACCATCACGCCCACCTGTACTACCACCACCATCACCCCCACCTGTACTACCACCACCATCACGCCCACCTGTACTACCACCACCATCACGCCCACCTGTACTACCACCACCATCACGCCCACCTGTACTACCACCACCATCACGCCCACCTGTACTACCACCACCATCACGCCCACCTGTACTACCACCACCATCACGCCCACCTGTACTACCACCACCATCACGCCCACCTGTACTACCACCACCATCACGCCCACCTGTGCTACCACCACCATCACGCCCACCTGTACCACAACCACCATCACACCCACCTGTACTATCACCACCATCACGCCCACCTGTACTACCACCACCATCACGCCCACCTGTACTACCACCACCATCACACCCACCTGTACCACAACCACCATCACGCCCACCTGTACCACAACCACCAACACGCCCACCTGTACCACAACCACCAACACGCCCACCTGTATCACAACCACCATCACGCCCACCTGTACTACAACCACCATCACGCCCACCTGTACTACCACCACCATCACGCCCACCTGTGCTACCACCACCATCACGCCCACCTGTACTACCACCACCATCACGCCCACCTGTACTACCACCACCATCACGCCCACCTGTACTACCACCACCATCACGCCCACCTGTACCACCACCACCATCACGCCCATATGTACTACCACCACCATCACGCCCACCTGTACTACCACCGCCATCACGCCCACCTGTACCACCACCACCATCACGCCCACCTGTACTACCACCACCATCACGCCCACCTGTACTACCACCACCATCACGCCCACCTGTACCACCACCACCATCACGCCCACCTGTACTACCACCACCATCACGCCCACCTGTACACCACTACCATCACGCCCACCTGTACTACCACCACCATCACGCCCACCTGTACTACCACCACCATCACGCCCACCTGTACTACCACAACCATCACGCCCACCTGTACCACAACCACCATCACGCCCACCTGTACCACAACCACCAACACGCCCACCTGTACCACAACCACCATCACGCCCACCTGTACCACAACCACCATCACGCCCACCTGTACCACAACCACCATCACGCCCACCTGTACCACAACCACCAACACGCCCACCTGTACCACAACCACCATCACGCCCACCTGTACCACAACCACCAACACGCCCACCTGTACCACAGCCACCATCACGCCCACCTGTACCACAACCACCAACACGCCCACCTGTACCACAACCACCAACACGCCCACCTGTACCACAACCACCATCACGCCCACCTGTACCACAACCACCATCACGCCCACCTGTACCACAACCACCATCACGCCCACCTGTACCACAACCACCATCACGCCCACCTGTACCACCTGGAAAAGGTGCTAGGGGGAGGGGGTTAAGAGGGGGGCGGGCATAGGGGTGAGGAATATTGTGAGGTAGTGATGAACCACACTGACTTGGTAGTGACCTCTGACTTCTTGACCCAGTCTCAGGTCACACAGGGTCATCACACGTTAGCACCTCAATGCTGGAAAGGTACGGGGGGTGGGGGAAGGATAGATAAGGGAGGGAGAAGGGGAGGGGTAGGTTTGAGGGAGAGGGAGAAGGTGGGAGGGAAGGGGGACTGGAAGGGAGGTTACCTGAAATGTTATATTATACATAAATACGTGTGTATATATATGTGTATATACATTGAAGTGTTTCTTAGTGCATATACATCGAGATATATACTGGATATATATCTCGGTATATATATGTACACAAGATGGGGTCCACCTCTGGTACAATATATATATATATATATATATATATATATATATATATATATATATATATATATATATATATATATATATATATATATATATATACATGTGCCGAATAGGTAAAACTTGCGATTTTGGCTTAAAGAGCAACGCTCTTCTTGCCGAATAAGGCAAGCGAAAATTTGTGTATGTAATAATTTCGCAAAAATCATTCTGAACCTAACGACCCGGTGGATCAAGGCCTGATCAACCAGCTTGTTACTGCTCGCCACACGTAGTCCAACATACGAACCACAGCCTGGCTGATCGAGTACTGACTTTAGGTATCTGTCCAGCTCCCTCTTGAAGGCAGCCAGGGGTCTATTGGTAATTCCCTTTATGGTTGATGGGAGGCTGTTGAACAGTCTTGGGCCCTGGACACTTATTGTGTTTTCTCGCGTGTACTCATGGCGCCCCTGCTTTTCATTGGGGTACTAACACCACCGTCAGGACTAACACCAGCATCAAAACTAACACCAGCGTCTGGAGAACATTTACCTCATTCCTGCTGACAAACAAATCACCGCCCCATCACCCATTACAGCATCGTGGCACCACACTAACCTGATGCCTGGAAAATCCAGTGCCAAAGAGGGAGCCATTGCAAGGCACTGAAGAAGGTGCCTAAGGAGAGAGGTGCCACATTTAGTGCCAGAGATGGCGGGTCGGGAGAGGCAGCAGAGATGGGTAGAAATCCGCAATAACTGCAATAATAACCAATAACCAATAACCACAGTGTGATGGGAAAGCACATTCAACCAGGCCTTTAATGCTGAGTTCACCCCGGTTATGAGGTGTGTGGGAGGGGGAAGGAAGGGGGGAAGGAAGGGGGATGGGAAGGGGGAAGAAATGCGATAGATGGGATGGGTAAGAACAAGGTTCAGTTAAGGTGGAATGGAGTCAGGTAGTGTGTGTGTGTACTTGCCTATTTGTAGTTGCAGGGGTCGATTCACAGCTCCTGGCCCCGCCTCTCCGCTGGCCACTACCGGGTTTTCTCTATCCTGGCTGCATGAGTATCATTTACACACACACACACACATACATACATACATACATACATACATACATACATACATACACACACACAGGACAGGAGGGTTAGGGGAAACATGATAACGACATACAAAATACTGCGAGGAATTGACAAGGTGAACAGAGACAGGATGTTCCAGAGATGGGACACAGAAACAAGGGGTCACAATTGGAAGTTGAAGACTCAAATGAGTTAAAGGGATGTTAGGAAGTATTTCTTTAGTCATAGAGTTGTCAGGAAGTGAAATAGTCTGGCAAGTGACGTAGTGGAGGCAGGAACCATACATAGCTTTAAGACGAGGTTTGATAAAGTTCATGGAGCAGGGAGAGAGAGGACCTAGTAGCGATCAGTGAAGGGGCGGGACCAGGAGCTATGAATCGACCCCTGCAACCACAAATAGGTGAACACACACACAATCACGCGCGCGCGCACACACACACACACACACATAAAGGAGCCAGGGGCCAGGAGCTGTGAAACGACCCCTGCAACCACAACTAGGTGAGTACACACACACACACAGGAGCCAGGAGCTGTGAATCGACCCCTGCAACCACAACTAGGTGAGTACACATACACACACAAACAACTACTACACACATGATCACATTACTTGACACTGGAGTGAGCAGATCTGAGGATGACCTGACCTGGTACAGAGGTCAGGCCAGGTGAGGCTGGAGGTCAGCAGAGGTCATGTAGCACCAAGCTGCCCACCACAACACAGGTCAACCAAGGTTGAATTACACTTCTGGCCTCGCAACTAATGTATCTCATTGTCTCCTGGATACATGAAGGAATGGAAGGAAGGGGGAGAGAGAGAGAGAGAGAGAGAGAGAGAGAGAGAGAGAGAGAGAGAGAGAGAGAGAGAGGAGAGAGAGAGAGAGAGAGGAGAGAGAGAGAGAGAGGAGAGAGAGAGAGAGAGAGGAGGAGAAGAAGAGAGAGAGAGAGAGAGAGAGAGAGAGAGATCCTCACCCAGGTACATCCCCCTCAGACGGTCCCATCAACACCCACCTGTGATCCACTTCCATCTCACCGCCTCTTTACCTCTCAATTATCACCTGATTAGTTACTCGGCCGCAGGTAAACTACACAGGTCCTTGATAACACCACCCACCCAGGTGGGCAGGCGCAGGTGGGTAGGCGCAGGTGGGCAGGTGTACCTTCCCCACCTACCTGTTAGTAGCTCTCTTCCCTTAGCTAAGCAGCAATGCAATTAGAAGAAACTTCTTAACTTAGGTGTGTGTTCTATCACACAACTGATAAAGCGAACCAGAGATACAAGATGCAAAACAATCACGGGGGGAGTTGAATGATAGCTCTAGGCCTTTCGTGTTGCAATCAACATATAAGGCCTAGAGCTATCATTCAACTTCCTACCGTGGTTGTTTTGCACAACTGACAAGAAAAGTTGTTTTGGTGATAACTGGTTATCAAGTCACGGTACATACAGATTTAGTGACTTACACTGACAGTCTTTTCCCTGAATCAGTCAGGCTTTCCCCTGAATCAATCAGGCTTCCCCTGAATCAATCAGGCTTCCCCTGAATCAATCAGGTTTCCCCTGAATCAATCAGGTTTCCCCTGAATCAATCAGGGTGTTCTTATCCCTGAATCAATCAGGATGTTCTTACCCCCTTGAATCAGTCAGGATGTTCTTACCCCCTTGAATCAGTTAGTATGTTCTTACCCCCTTGAATCAGTCAGGATGTTCTTACCCCCTTGAATCAGTCAGGATGTTCTTACCACCTTGAATCAGTCAGGATGTTCTTACCACCTTGAATCAGTCAGGATGTTCTTACCCCCTTGAATCAGTTAGTATGTTCTTACCCCCTTGAATCAGTCAGGATGTTCTTACCCACTTGAATCAGTCAGGATGTTCTTACCCCCTTGAATCAGTCAGGATGTTCTTACCCTTGAATCAGTCAGGATGTTCTTACCCTTGAATCAGTCAGGATGTTCTTACCCTTGAATCAGTCAGGAGTTTCTTACCCCATTGAATCAGTCAGGATGTTCTTACCCCTTGAATCAGTCAGAGTTTCTTACCCTTGAATCAGTCAGGATTTCTTACCCCTTGAATCAGTCAGGATGTTCTTACCCCTTGAATCAGTCAGGATTTCTTACCCCTTGAATCAGTCAGGATGTTCTTACCCCTTGAATCAGTCAGGATGTTCTTACCCCTTGAATCAGTCAGGATGTTCTTACCCCTTGAATCAGTCAGGATGTTCTTACCCCTTGAATCAGTCAGGATGTTCTTACCCCTTGAATCAGTCAGGATGTTCTTACCCCTTGAATCAGTCAGATGTTCTTACCCCTTGAATCAGTCAGGATGTTCTTACCCCTTGAATCAGTCAGGATGTTCTTACCCCTTGAATCAGTCAGGATGTTCTTACCCCTTGAATCAGTCAGGATGTTCTTACCCCTTGAATCAGTCAGGATGTTCTTACCCCTTGAATCAGTCAGGATGTTCTTACCCCCTTGAATCAGTCAGGATGTTCTTACCACCTTGAATCAGTCAGGATGTTCTTACCCCCTTGAATCAGTCAGGATGTTCTTACCCCCTTGAATCAGTCAGGATGTTCTTACCCCCTTGAATCAGTCAGGATGTTCTTACCCCCTTGAATCAGTCAGGATGTTCTTACCCCCTTGAATCAGTCAGGATGTTCTTACCCCCTTGAATCAGTCAGGATGTTCTTACCCCCTTGAATCAGTCAGGAGTTTCTTACCCCCTTGAATCAGTCAGGATGTTCTTACCCCTTGAATCAGTCAGGAGTTCTTACCCCTTGAATCAGTCAGGATGTTCTTACCACCTTGAATCAGTCAGGATGTTCTTACCCCTTGAATCAGTCAGGATGTTCTTACCCCCTTGAATCAGTCAGGATGTTCTTACCCCCTTGAATCAGTCAGGATGTTCTTACCCCCTTGAATCAGTCAGGATGTTCTTACCCCCTTGAATCAGTCAGGATGTTCTTACCCCCTTGAATCAGTCAGGATGTTCTTACCCCTTGAATCAGTCAGGAGTTTCTTACCCCTTGAATCAGTCAGGATGTTCTTACCCCTTGAATCAGTCAGGATGTTCTTACCCCCTTGAATCAGTCAGGATGTTCTTACCCCCTTGAATCAGTCAGGATGTTCTTACCCCCTTGAATCAGTCAGGATGTTCTTACCCCCTTGAATCAGTCAGGATGTTCTTACCCCCTTGAATCAGTCAGGATGTTCTTACCCCTTGAATCAGTCAGGATGTTCTTACCCCCTTGAATCAGTCAGGATGTTCTTACCCCCTTGAATCAGTCAGGATGTTCTTACCCCCTTGAATCAGTCAGGATGTTAGCTGTGAGATTCATGTTTAATGTGGAATGGTTGTCTGTCGTGGTGTTGATGTTTCGTGTGTTCAGTTGATGTTCCGTGTCCGTCATGATGTTTGCTGGTAAACTTGAATGTAACTTGGAGTGTAACTTGGAGTGTAACTTGGAGTGTAACTTGTGGAGGAAGACTGTCACCTGCAGCTGCACTCTCCCATCCTCTGGCTAATTGCTTGACATGTTCTTTGGCAATGGAGACGAGTGAAATTCCATCAGTGTATCGTGGCACTGTTTGTGTTAGTAGTGCTGTGTGTGACGGTGACACCTGTGTCTGCTGATGTGTGACGGTGACACTTGTGTCTGCTGGTGTGTGACGGTGGCACCTGTGTCTGCTGATGTGCGACGGTGGCACCTGTGTCTGCTGGTGTGTGTGTCGGTGGCACCTGTGTCTGCTGGTGTGTTACGGTGACACATGTGTCTGCTGGTGGCACCTGTGTCTTCTGGTGTGTGACGATGACACCTGTGTTTGTTAACAGGTGGTGTGGAGGAAAGTTATCAGTTGTAAGGATAATGACTGCAGTTATCTGAAAAGAGGGAGAGGGAGGGAAGGAAGGATAGAGGGAGGAAGGAAGGGAAGGGAGAGGAACAGGGGGATATGGTGGGGGGGTGTTAGAGGAAGGTGAAGTGGGTGGAACGGAAGTATGGGTACTGGAGTTGACAGATAATCCCCCTCCCTCCATCTCTCCCACTCACCCTCCCTCCATCCCTGCCACTCACCCTCCATCCCTCTAAAAGATAACAACCTCATTTCCCTCTCATACTAGTAAGAGAACATCTGAACAACAGGCCTGCTGCAGTGTTCCTCCTTTCTTATGTTCTTATGAACACTGCTAGATCGCAATTTTTCTAGCTTCAGCTCTGCTACAACAATAACGTCTGAGGCTTCGGTAACTGTTGAATGGTGCTACCCACCTGGAGAGTATTCCGGGGTCAACGCCCGCGGCCCGGTCCTTGACCAGTCCTGCTGTTACAGTGAGAATTAAAAAACAAATGGGCAAAATACAGTGACTAGAATACACAAATAACCCGCACATAGGACAGAGAAACAAAGCATCACTGACTAGTACGTGGCCTCTTAATGGTGCAAGTCGGACCGAAACGTCGTCCTAAGTTTCTTTCTCGTATGTGTGTATAATGTAACTTATTCCTGTAAGATATACTTGTTCAATTAGCCACATAAACAATTTTAAAAGAAGCTGAATGTACCCTTTGTGTGTGTGTACTCACCTAGTTGTGGTTGCAGGGGTCGATTCATAGCTCCTGTGTGTGTGTGTGTGTGTGTGTGTCTAGCATTAGGAATAACATTAGAAGTGTTTCCATAAGACACCTGCTGCCCCTGTTCACCTAGCGGTAAAATAGGTACCTGGGTGTTAGTCGACTTGTGTGGGTCGCATCCTGGGGACAAAATTGACCTAATTTGCCCGAAATGCTCAGCATAACAAGCGGCTTTGTATATAGTAGTATGTCACTGATGTCAGCTAGGCCTGTATACCTTGTACATGTACTTGTAGACATATAATTATTATTATTATTATTATTATTATATTACAGGGAAACATCCTGAATACATCTGATATTTATTGTCACTCGCTATGATAACAGCAACGTAAATACGTATATGGAACAACTTGCAATGTGAACAGACTGACTGGTGATGTAATAGCTTAGCAAACCTATGGCTAATCTTTTCAACATATCACTGCAAACTGGCATGGTGCCAGATAAGTGGAAAATTGCAAATGTAATACCTATTTTCAAAGCAGGAGACAGGTCCTTAGCTTCGAACTATAGACCAATAAGCCTAACCTCCATAGTGGGAAAATTTATGGAATCAATAATAGCCGAGGCAATTCGTAGCCATCTTGAAAAGCATAAATTAATCAATGAATCTCAGCACGATTTTACAAAAGGGCGTTCCTGCCTTACAAATTTAATAACATTTTTCACTAAGGTATTTGAGGAGGTAGATCATGGTAATGAATATGATGTTGTGTATATGGACTTCAGTAAGGCTTTTGATAGAGTCCCACATCAGAGACTATTGAGGAAAATTAAGGCACACGGAATAGGAGGAGAATTTTTTCCTGGATAGAGGCATGGTTGACAAATAGGCAGCAGAGAGTTTGCATAAATGGGGAGAAATCAGAGTGGGGAAGTGTCACAAGCGGTGTTCCACAGGGGTCAGTATTGGGCCCCTTGTTGTTCACAATCTACATAAACGACATAGATGAGGGAATAAATAGCGACATAAGCAAGTTTGCCGATGACACCAAAATAGGCCGTCCAATTCATTCAAATGAGGACATTAGAGCACTCCAGGAAGATTTGAATAGACTGATGCAGTGGTCGGAGAAGTGGCAGATGCAGTTTAATATAGATAAATGCAAAGTTCTAAATATTGGACAGGACAATAACCATGCCACATATAAACTAAATAATGTAGATCTTAATACTACTGATTGCGAAAAGTATTTAGGAGTTCTGGTTAGCAGTAATCTAAAACCAAGACAGCAGTGCATAAGTGTTCGCAATAAAGCGAACAGAATCCTTGGCTTCATATCAAGAAGCATAAATAATAGGAGTCCTCAGGTTGTTCTTCAACTCTATATATCCTTGGTTAGGCCTCATCTAGATTATGCTGCACAGTTTTGGTCACCGTATTACAGAATGGATATAAATGCTCTGGAAAACGTACAAAGGAGGATGACAAAGTTGATTCCATGTATCAGAAATCTTCCCTATGAGGATAGACTGAGGGCCCTGAATCTGCACTCTCTAGAAAGGCGTAGAATTAGGGGGGATATGATTGAGGTGTATAAATGGAAAACAGGAATAAATAAAGGTGATGTAAATAGCGTGCTAAAAATATCTAGTATTGACAGGACTCGCAGCAATGGCTTTAAGTTGGATAAATTCAGATTCAGGAAGGATATAGGAAAGCATTGGTTTGGTAATAGAGTTGTCGATGAGTGGAACAAACTCCCGATTACAGTTATAGAGGCTAAAACGTTGTGTAGTTTTAAAAATAAGCTAGATAAATATATGAGTGGGTGCGGGTGGGTGTGAGTTGGACCTGACTAGTTTGTGCTACTAGGTCAGATGCCGTGCTCCTTCCTTAAGTGAATGTAACCTGACCTGGCTGGGTCGGGGCATTGGCTTAAGCCGTTGGAGATTTGGACGTGCCTCGCATGGGCCAGTAGGCCTGCTGCAGTGTTCCTTCTTTCTTATGTTCTTCTTCTTCTTATGTAATGGCCTGGCTTAGGCTTGGCTACAAGTACTTCTGGCAGTTTGGCAGACACACAGATGATGATCAAACTAAGTGTAAAGTATGTGGTCAGCCTTATGTTACTATCTTCAACACTATGTGCTTGATTGTTCACTTATAGAGGGATATAGAGTTAGTATAATAACCTATGTGATGTCAGATAAGATACCAGACATATTAAGCAAATATCGTAAATTTGCTTGCAACAGATAAGACAACTGTAGGTATAAATCCACCTGTATTCCTGTAAATCTTTTTGGGGTCTAGTTCCTAGGCCTTTTGTGTATCCATATGTTATTGCGCTACCATCCACAGGATATATATGGTGTGCACAATAAACTAGCCACTACCCTCCACAGGATGGATATGGTGTGCACAATAACCTAGAGCTTGCAGCCCACCAGGGACTTTGTTAATCTTAAAACTGAAAAAAGTGGTTTTGCTCGTCATACCATGGAATGGAATTATCAAATGCACTGAGAGAGATGACAAAATAAGAACATAAGAAGGAAGGAGCACTGCGGCAGGCCTACTGGCCCATTGTAAGGTGAATCTTGCTCATCTGAGACCCCTTAACTCTCACTCTCTTGGAAGACGTAAAGAGATGTGACGTAGGGAAAGAGATGTGACGTAGGGAAAGAGATGTGACGTAGAATGAGAGGAGATATGACGTAGAATAAGAGGAGATATGACGTAGAATGAGAGGAGATATGACGTAGAATGAGAGGAGTTATGACGTAGAATAGATATGCTTACCTGGAGTATACCTGGAGAGAGTTTCGAGGGTCAACGCCCCCGCGGCTCGGTCTGAAACCAGGCCTCGTGGTGATCAGGGTTAGAATAACCAGGCTGTTACTGCTGGCCGCACGCAAACTGACGTACGAACCACAGTCCGGCTGATCAGGTACTGACTTTAGGTGTCTGTCCAACGCCCTCTTGAAGACAGCCAGGGGTCTATTGGTAATCCCCCTTACGCATGCTGGGAGGCAGTTGAACAGTCTTGGGCCCCTGACACTTATTGTGTTGTCTCTCAGTGTACTCGTGGCGCTCCTGCTTTTCATTGGGAGAATGTTGCATCTCCTGCCTAGTCTTTTGCTTTCATTGGGAGTGATTTTCGTGTGCAAGTTTGGTACCAATCCCTCTAGGATTTTCCAAGTGTATCTCTCTCGCCTGAGTTCCAGGGAGTACAAATCAAGGGACTTCAACCGTTCCCAGTAATTTAGGTGCCTTGACATTTACAATTAGAAAACAGATATAAACAAAGTATATATAAATTCTCTGTTAAGAATAACTAACTTCTGTACTTGACTGAAGACGTCTCCTGTGTGGGCGGAACATCTGGGCAATAAGAATACACAAGTGTCTTAACTTTGCACCCCTCCTCCATTCTTAGGTTTTTTATGTAGGCCTAGTGTAGTATTCCATGAGAAAAACCTGCCTAGCATGGGCTAGTAGGTCTATAGTGATGTTCCATCCATCTCTCTCTTGAATCCTTTCCCTTTTTCATCCCTCCCTAAATCTCCATGCCTTCTTCCTCCCCCATCTCCTCCCCATCTCCTCCCCCTCCCCGCCCCCCTGACCTGCCCACCACCACTCGTCACTTCCTGTCCACCATTTCCGGCTGATCGTGATGTAATGTCTTCCCTCCTCCAGTTTCTAACCTCTCACCTCTTCCACCTTTTCTTTCATCTCTGTTCCTCCTCCTCCTCCTCCTCCTCCTCAATCCTTCCCTCCCCTCCTCTCCTCCCTGCTCCGCCGATCCTTTCCCTATCCTCTGAGGATCCGGGGTCAATCCAGGGCAAGTATGTCCGGGCTTCCTTACACCTGCTGCCTCTCATCACCTAGTAAATAGGTACCTGGGTGATGCTAGACTCTTGCGTGACCACCTAGCAGTAAATAGGTACCTGGGTGATGCTAGACTCTTGTATGACCACCTAGCAGTAAATAGGTACCTGGGTGTCGCATCCTGGGAAAGAGAACCCAGGATTATCCTGGGTTATCCCGGACCTCATTCTTCTTCTTTCCTAACCTTCTCCACTACCATCTAACACACTTATCCTTGTCTTCGTCTTCCTCGCTTCCTTCCTGGTTATCTTCCTCTCCTCACCTCTCATCTTCTCTTCCCTTCTACCCCCTTCTTCTTTCCCCTCTACTAGCCCCTTTCAGAGGTCACCAAGCCCAGAGACACCAGAAAACCCAGGTACCACCCTCACAAGATACCACCCATAGTGAGTACCACACCCCTCAGTACCACACCCCCTCAGTACAACACCCCCTCAGTAACCCCCCCTCAGTACCACACCCTCTCAGTAATACACCCTCTCAATACCACCACCCCTCAGTACCACACCTCCTCAGTGTCACACCTCAGTACAACACCCCCTCAGCACCACACCCCGTCAGTACCACACCACCTCAGTACCACACCACCTCAGTACCATACTTCCTCAGTACCACACCTCCTCAGTACACCTCCTCAGTACCACACCCTCTCAGTACCACACCCTCTCAGTACCACACCACAGTACCACCCTGGCGCCACTACTCTCTTATTACCAGAGAGCAGAGTGACCTGTGACCCACCTGGAGATGCCACCTCGGGTCACCTAGGAGGAAGGGGAGGATCAAAGGGGCAGCAGGAAGCTAGTGGTCAACGGTGAGGGTAAAGGCAGCGGAAGAGGGAAAAGAAAGACGCTCCCAGGTTGGGAAAGGGGAAAACGCTGGCAGGTGGAGGGTAAATGAGGGAAACATGCTCTTATATCAGGGGAAGGGGGCACAGAAAAAGTGCAGAGGTTTGCAACAAAACTAGTCTCAAAGTTAAGATGATCTATGAAGAGACAATAAAGGACTAAACCTGATGACACTAGAGGAAAGGAGAACCAGAGGAGACATAGTCACGACCTACAAAATACTAAGAGGAGCTGAGGGACATGGATATTCTGTTCGAGAGGCGTGAAAGAAGTACACGAGGGCACAATGGGAAGAACAGATATAAGTCACAGGGATGTTATGAAGTGTTTATTCAGCCTCATAATGATCAGGAAGTGGAATAACCAGGACAAAGAAGCGGTAGAGGCAGGATCTATACATAGGTATGACAGTGTGCACCCAGTAGCAGTTTAAGAGGAAGGCAGGGCCAGGAGCTGAGACCACACCTCCGCAACCACACACACACACACACTAGCCAGGGGACACAACACAAAGTTAAGGTAAGGTAATTTGGCGTCGACTGTTCCACTCTAGAGTATTGCCTCCCTCCCTCCCTCTCTTCTTTACCTCTCTCCCTCTATTCTTTCTCACTCTCTTCCTACCACTATCTTATAACTGTCTCCCCTCACCAACTCTACCTCACTTATCTTTGCCTAATTTTCACAATAACTAAATGGTTATAACTGACCATAATTTTTAAAGGGGTGGACCGGTGAGCCAGTGGAAGGCCTCGGTCAGCTGACCAAAAGCTCCAACGGCGGGTCTTCTGACTAAAACCAGCGTCACTAAAAACTTGTCCTATTTCCTGACGAACCTTACCTAACCTAGTTTCACACCTCTCCTATTGTTTATGTTGCTACCTCACACGTATATAGGATGGGGTCCACCTCTAGTGCAAATTTTGGGACCCATATCGTCGGAGAAGTGGATAAAAAGGCTTCAAGGAAAAATATTTGGATTTCTTCCTGAAGCCATTTGAATATTCCACTTCCCTACCACCCATATATATATATATATATATATATATATATATATATATATATATATATATATATATATATATATATATATATATATAACTGAAATGAGACATAACATTAAAAATTATAATGATATCTAGATTTTGACATATGAGAAAGATAGTTTATTGAATGAGGAAATGAAGAATTTCCAAAAAAAGTTGCCCTGATATGAAAATCCCAACACTTTACTGGCACTGTGCCACACTGTCTTCATTGTTAAAAGAGTTTCTTGCCCTTTATGTGTCAGTAAAAGGCTCTGTAGTTTTTAAATGTCAGAGGCTTTTGCAACACTAAATCTACATTGATGATACATTGATTTAAATCTCCTTAGGTTTATAATGTTCAAATTTCTCTCCCCCTCGGCTTGCTCTGTCATATATATAATTATTTATCCCGCTCTGTGGTCAAAATATCTTCAGAAAAATTCTATTTCTGCTTTGCATGGGCCAGGTCATCCTGAGAGATGGTAACTGTCAAGTGATAGTAACTGCAGCTCTGCTGGAAGATGGTAACTGTCAAGTGATAGTAACTGCAGCTCTGCTGGAAGATGGTAACTGTCAAGTGATAGTAACTGCAGCTCTGCTGGAAGATGGTAACTGTCAAGTGATAGTAACTGCAGCTCTGCTGGAAGATGATAACTGTCAAGTGATAGTAACTGCAGCTCTGCTGGAAGATGGTAACTGTCAAGTGATAGTAACTGCAGCTCTGCTGGAAGAGATGGTAACTGTCAAGTGATAGTAACTGCAGCTCTGCTGGAAGATGGTAACTGTCAAGTGATAGTAACTGCAGCTCTGCTGGAAGATGGTAATTGTCAAGTGGTAAGTAACTGCAGCTCTGCTAGAAGATGGTAATTGTCAAGTGATAGTAACTGCAGCTCTGCTGGAAGATGTAACTGTCAAGTGATTGAGTAACTGCAGCTCTGCTGGAAGATGGTAATTGTCAAGTGATAGTAACTGCAGCTCTGCTGGAAGATGGTAATTGTCAAGTGATAGTAACTGCAGCTCTGCTGGAAGATGGTAACTGTCAAGTGATAGTAACTGCAGCTCTGCTGGAAGATGGTAATTGTCAAGTGATAGTAACTGCAGCTCTGCTGGAAGATGGTAACTGTCAAGTGATAGTAACTGCAGCTCTGCTGGAAGATGGTAATTGTCAAGTGATAGTAACTGCAGCTCTGCTGGAAGATGGTAATTGTCAAGTGATAGTAACTGCAGCTCTGCTGGAAGATGGTAACTGTCAAGTGATAGTAACTGCAGCTCTGCTGGAAGATGGTAATTGTCAAGTGATAGTAACTGGAGCTGTGCTGGAAGATGGTAATTGTCAAGTGATAGTAACTGCAGCTCTGCTGGAAGATGGTAACTGTCAAGTGATAGTAACTGCAGCTCTGCTGGAAGATGGTAATTGTCAAGTGATAGTAACTGCAGCTCTGCTGGAAGATGGTAACTGCCAAGTGATAGTAACTGCAGCTCTGCTGGAAGATGGTAACTGTCAAGTGATAGTAACTGCAGCTCTGCTGCAGTGTAGCAACACACCGCGGTTATATCCAGTGTTGCTAACATAAAGACTGAGAACTTTTAAGAACATTTTCATTATAGTCATAAAACGACGATATAATTTTTCCAACACAATTCTTTTCTCTGTTGCAATCAACACAAATTTCAACAGAATTATATATTACACTTGTGACAAAACTCTTGGCGAATTTTGCAAAACGGAATACAAAACCTGCTACCAAAAAAACATAGACGATATTACAGTAGAAATTTGTGCTTTTAATCTGACGAAAAGAACAGAGACTTCGGAAAATAAAGACGAAAAAAATCTGAGGGAGAAAAAATTTGACGAAGATTTTTGCAAAATGTGAAACACTGCTGGGATTTTTTTATATATAATTGTGAATTATCTACGTTGCTTTTTTAACGAGAAAAAAAATGAGTAAATAAAAGGAAGAGGGAAAGAAGTGAATGATTTTTGACGAGTTGAATTAACGGGTTGAGAGTGAAATAAACCACACCACGTTCTGCCAGCAGTAACAGTCTGGTTGATCAGGCCTGATCCACCAGGAGGCCTGATGATGGACCGGGCCGCGGGGGCGTTGATCCCCGGAATACCCACCAGGTAGACCACGGGTGGGGAGTGAACTCGTGGCGAGTGAGTGGTAAAACTCCAGGCCAGTGCGTAAGCCACTGGGCCAGTTGGCTACAATAATATTCATCCAACTAGGTATATTTATACACCATAAGAAGGTTAGCATGGGCCACCACTGTAACCACAAATGCAAGTGGGGCCCATGCTAACCTTCCTATGGTGTATAAATATACCTAGTTGGATTAATCTTACTGTAGCCAGCTGGCCCAGTGGCTTACGCACTGGCTTGGAGTTTTACAACTCACTTGCCGCGAGTTCAATCCCCACCCGTGGTGTGGTTGTTTGCAATCGTGTCATTACGATTTCGTGAGTCATGAGAGTTAGATGTTAAGATGTAAAGCATATTTAAGTTGAGTATAAGGAGGCAGGAAGGGAGGCAAGCAGGAGGATCAGGAGGAGGACACGATGAGCAGGAGGGGGAGGGCAAGCAGGAGTGGAATCGATGGAGGAGGCACGAATGGCAGTGGAGGAGAGAGGCAAGCAGGAGGATCAGGAGGACAAAGTGGCAGGAGGATAAGGTGGCAGGAGGATAAGGTGGCAGGAGGAGAGGCAAGGTTAGGTTAGGAGGACAAGGTGGCAGGAGGATAAGGTGGCAGAAGGATAAGGTGGCAGGAGGATAAGGTGGCAGGAGGATAAGGTGGCAGGAGGATAAGGTGGCAGGAGGAGAGGCAAGGTTAGGTTAGGAGGACAAGGTGGCAGGAGGATAATATGGCAGGAGGATAAGGTGGCAGGAGGATAAGGTGGCAGGAGGATAAGGTGGCAGGAGGAGAGGCAAGGTTAGGTTAGGAGGACAAGGTGGCAGGAGGATAAGGTGGCAGGAGGATAAGGTGGCAGGAGGATAAGGTGGCAGGAGGATAAGGTGGCAGGAGGATAAGGTGGCAGGAGGATAAGGTGGCAGGAGGAGAGGCAAGGTTAGGTTAGGAGGACAAGGTGGCAGGAGGATAAGGTGGCAGGAGGATAAGGTGGCAGGAGGATAAGGTGGCAGGAGGATAAGGTGGCAGGAGGATAAGGTGGCAGGAGGATAAGGTGGCAGGAGGATAAGGTGGCAGGAGGATAAGGTGGCAGGAGGATAAGAAGGTACGAAGTGAATAAGGAAGCAGAATAAAGAAACAGGAGAAGAATAAAGAAGCAGGAGGATAAGCATACACAGCAGAATTTCAGCAGCATTTCAGGTTTGATTCAAGGAAGGTGAGAGCAACTTCAAGTCCTCGGATCAAAATCCCTCCAGCAGAAACAAGGCCCCACCTCACCCCTTGAAGATGGGTTGATCAACCAGACTATGACACCTCGCCCTGGGTGTGACCCCCCGGGTGATCTCCGTCGACCTGGGTCACCTGACACTCCCCATTACAACCTGTAGCAGGTCATACCCTGGGAGATCATACCCAGGGAGGCTATACCCAGGGAGGCTATACCCAGGGAGGCTATACCCAGGGAGGTCATACCCTGGGAGGTCATACCCAGGGCATGCCAAGGGCAACCTGACCCCCGGCCGTCAACCAGAGGTGCCAATTGGCAATCCCTAGCAACCTGAGCCGGGCACCAGTGTGTCACCTGAGGGCCAGAACCCCAGATACCCAACGGTACCCTAGATACCCAACAGTGCCCAGGTTGTTAGTGTCTGTTCCCCTGTCTCAGGTTGAATCTGACTTCCGGTGCTACTTTTCTCCAAGTCTAAGCTTTTGTTTTCACTGTCAAATTAATGTCTAATTCTAAATTTCGATGTTACAATGTCTAATTTATGTCTAAATATAATCTTCGAGACTATGTTTTGCCCATGTCTAAATATATATATATATATATATATATATATATATATATATATATATATATATATATATATATATATATATATATAATGTTGTGCCGAATAGGTAAAACTTGCGATTTTGGCTTAAATAACAACGCTCTTCTTGCCGAATAAGGCAAGCGAAAATTTGTGTATGCAATAATTTCCCAAAAATCATTGTGAACCTAAGGAAAAAAATATATTTCATTGTATTTTTTTATTATTAAATTATTGTAAACTTATCTAGAATACATTTAGTTGGATTAGGCTAAATTAAATTGCGCTTGTTATAATAAGGTTAGGTAAGTTTTCTAAGGTTCTTTTGGTACAAAATTATTAATTTTTACATTAACACAAATTAAAAAAATATATATCTTTAAACGTATAAGAGAAAATTTTAGAAAGGATTTAATTTTAAATGAGTTCGTGTTAAGTGACCAATTTTACCTATTCGGCACGACATACACACACACACATTCTTTCTCTCTCCCTCTGAATAAACTATCAAATTATTAATCTAATCAAGAGATTGAGAGTTGCTTAGAGAGTGTGAACGTTTCTCTGAGAGGGTGCGGGCGCGCGCGTGCAACTTGAGAGGAAGGTTAACCCACCTTCGCTAAGTACCTTGTCTCTCCTCTCTGCTCTTCTAACATGGGACTGAATACCACCCCTCGCACCCTGGTTCATCTCTACAAACACCAACTCTTAACTGAGGTCTGAAACACGAGACTAGTGAGTCGTCTCAGACCCTCAAAAATATCCATCTTGATAAGATTTCCAACGACAACAAACTATTTGAGCTGAGAATAATAAAACCCATATAAAGGTTGAAGCACATATAACTAACTAATAAAGTACATGTGAGTTGTATGCTGTGTCTGGAGGTAAGGATGTCTGGAATGTTGTATGTTGTGCCTGGAGGGAAGGTACTCTGAATGTTGTGCCTGGAGGGAAGGTACTCTGAATGTTGTGCCTGGAGGGAAGGTACTCTGAATGTTGTGCCTGGAGGGAAGGTACTCTGAATGTTGTGCCTGGAGGGAAGGTACTCTGAATGGTGTGCCTGGAGGGAAGGTACTCTGAATGGTGTGCCTGGAGGGAAGGTACTCTGAATGGTGTGCCTGGAGGGAAGGTACTCTGAATGGTGTGCCCGGAGAGAATGTATTCTGAATGTTGAGCTTGGTCAAGCGTTCCCAGTAGTTAAGGTGTTTGATGGAACTTATACGTGCAGTAAAGATTCTCTGTACATTCTCTAGATCTGAAATTTCACCTGCCTTGAATGGAGATGTTAATGTACAGCAGTATTCCAGCCTAGAGAGAACAAGTGATTTAAAAAGAATTATCATTGGCTTGGCATCTCTTGTCTTGAATGTTCTCAATATCCATCTCATCATTTTCCTCGCAGATGTTATAGTGACACTTGTGATCCTTGAAGGTGAGATCCTCTGACATAAACACTCCCAGGTCCTTCATACTACTTTTCCGCTCTATTGTGTGATTGGAGTTTGTAATATACTCAAGTCCTATCTATTATTTCCTCCAGATTTCCATAACGAAGTAGTTGGAATTTGTCTTCATTGAACATCATATTGTTCTCTGTTGCCCATTGGAAAACTTGGTTTATATCTTCTTGGAGATTTGCCGTGTCTTCAATGAATGACACTCTCATGCAGATCCTAGTATCATCTGCAAAGGAGATACAGTGCTGTAGTTTACATCTCTATGTCTGATATGAGAATGAGGAACAGGATGGGTGCGAGTACTGTGCTTTGTGGATATGTTGAGGGTTATAGCGTTTAGCTGTACTGCTGCCCTCTCCCCCCACTCTTCTGCCCTCTCTCCCCACTCCTATCACCAACAAATGACCTTAGGTTGTTTTTGTGCTTGTGGAGGTGTCAAATGGGAGCGGTGAGGGAGAGGAGGTGGAGGGGACGGGAAGGGAAGGAGGGGACGAGAAGGGGAGGAGGTGGAGGGGAAGGGAAGGGGAGGAGGTGTAGAGGAAGGTAAGGGGATGAGGTGTAGAGGAAGAAAAGAGGAGGAGGTGGAGGGGAAGGGAGTGAGAGGAGAAGACAGAAGGAAGGGAAAAGGGAGAATAGAGAAGGATGGGGCATTACAAACATACACCAGGTCAAGAATCAATCACACACACTTTATGTTTTCTATACAGACACATGCACACACCTGTACACGTTCGTGCACACACGCACAAAGACGAACACACACACACACACACACATGCATGAACGCACAGCACCAGCACGGACCTTCACCTGATAAAACAAAAAAACAGGAAAAAGTGCAAAGGTATGCAACTAGACTAGCCAGGTGAGACTGAAGGAACCAGGGGAGACAGGTAACGACATACCAAATACTGAGAGGACTTGAGAAGGTAGAGAAGGAGAGGTTGTTCGAGAGGCGGGGAACGAGTACAGAGGGCACAGATGGAAACCGAAAACACAGATGAGTCACAGGGATGTTAGGAACAATTTCTTCAGCCTGGAGGTGGTCAGTATAATGTTGGAGGTGTGAGCAAGGTAACATTTATGAATGAATTTGGGGAAAGCAATTAACAAGACTTGACTCCTGGAGGGTTTGCTTACTGAGTATACTCGCTCATTACTGCCAACCTTATCAATCTCACACATACATACACACACTACACACACACCACAAACACACACAACACACACACACACACATCAAGTGCTGGATGAAATACACACAACGGAGGAGGAGGTGAAGCAGCTGCTAAATGAACTTGATACCTCAAAGGCGATGGGACCGGACATCTCTACATGGGTCCTTAGAGTAGAGAGGGAGCAGAGACGCTGTGTGTGCCACTAACAACAATTTTCAACACATCCATAGAAACTGGGCAACTACTTGAGGTATGGAAGACGG